>JAPYZI010000403.1:0-36439 GCA_030523105.1 Ophioninae sp. A BG-2022a | reverse complement strand
TTTTTTTTTTGTCATCCGTACGAGATCGATGAACGACGTTTTTCTTCCCGGGAGAGAGAAGCGATCGTAGCAATATCGCGTCGGTAATGTTTCTTCATTAGAGCGAGGCAATCTCCTTTATGGCAACAAATCTTGAGACGGGCGTCGGAGTTTCAAGCTGTCTCCGATGCCGGCCATTTTCTCTTGGCAGAATGAACGATTCGATCTTCTCGGCCTATCGCAATTTTCTTCCTCCTTCTTCTTTTTGTTTTCTTCTTTTTACTCTTGTTCGTCGTCATTGTCTCCGTTCGCATTGTATTCTTTTATAGATTTAGGTTCGAGGGTTGGTGGATGTATGAAGAGTTTTACGAAGGTTGCCAACCAGTACTGTTCTCTCTTTTGCAGTCACTTTTCCTCATAATCCCCTCGTGTAGTTTCGCCAGTGGCTTTCACCCTCCGGCGACGAACGACCATTAAGGAATTTAACGCAGCCTCTCCCGAGTAGAAATACAATATTATACTCGAAGAAGACGAAGTATAAGAATGCCCCGTTTACAGAAACTGGCGTTTATATAGCTCGGGTTGGTAGGTACACTCTGGGCGAATACGCTCGTGAATCCGCTGAATGTGCGGACCAGGATGGCTCAGGAGAGGGTGGCAATTAAGCCGATACAACGTAATTGCCTTTGTGCTCAATGTTCATTCGGTTAACTGCGTTTCTCATCCGCGTTCCCTCACTTTCCACCCACCACGCATCTCCCTTCGATCACCAAACTCCTTTCGACGTTTGTGTACCCGGAAAACTGGGATTTCGAGTTTCGAGCCCCGAATATTGTAATTTTTTGGAATCTTTGGGTTGGAACGTACTTTAAAAAATTATTACAAACTCCGGAAACTTGGCAATAGTGCTGCTAAGTTTCATTGGAAAAGAACCAGTAGCAGATATTCTGCTTTGAGGATGTCTGGCAATTGATATTCTTCGGTACTGGTTCATCTCCGGTTCGTTAAAACCCATCTTTACTGAAGGAAGATTCAAAGCCATTCGATAAATTTATCCAAAAAAATGGTATGATGAGCCAGTACCGGAAAAAAGTCATCTTTGGACATCTGGGAAGCTGAATATCAGCTACTGGTTCTTTTGCGACGAGACGCGGACATACGTGAGCGTGAAATTGGTGATAAAAGTCGGATCGATAAAAAAGATATTTAGGCAGTTGTTGGAATATGATTTTTTTTTTGTTAAATTTGTCGAACGGCTCTGGATCTTCACTCACGAAACACCTGTGCTTCCAACTGAGACAAACGTCCAAATATATCGTTGATGGTTGACTGGAAGGCGATAAAATTAGTGAAAAGCGATAACGCCAATGCCAGAGATGGATGGAATCCTGACTGGACGACCAGTACCTTGGCGAGTTTGTTAATAAGCGTTTCGAGGAACAGATGTGACGTTCAACGACGGGTCTTTTCATCGAAGTACCGGTGGTCGATCGGTGACACTGGTCCACACAAGGGGTGACCTCCCCCAATGGAATTTTCATCCCCTTTTCCATACCTACCCCCGCCTCGCATATCCCAGATATTAACTACATTTATTCGCGTTGTCTCAAATTAACCCCTGACTCTTGGACCATTCATCCATCCGTTTGGGCTCTTCCTCTTTTCACTCTCCCCTATTTCACCAACGATCGTTTCAACCCCCGGCTATAATATGAACTGCACGGATATTACCATTATAATATCGGGGTGTCTTATCGCGTTGAAAAGCTTCGTAGTTTCGAGTACACCCTGGTGTGACTAAACGATTGCTGGGTTATTGGCGTTTCGACTGAAACGGAATTTCAAAAGAATTCTATCAAATATTTAAAAATATCTTATTCGTTTAATTCTGCAAAAAAAAATTTATTTCGATTTTTGAACCCCCGAAAATTTTCATATATCGTAAAATTCAGCCGGTCGTTTAAAAAACGAGGAAAACTGCGATTTTTCGTGAATCTCGAAGGGGTGGATCTTCCAGTAAGTTTTCCAGTCTGAAAACTGGCAAAAGCCATGATATCGGGTTATAACGTCGAGAGAAACGTCGAGAGGGTGCCTCTCTTATCCAGAAGTTACTACAGCTTGCATAATGTATTCAAATGTTATACCCCCCCCCCCTTTCTACGTCTTTTCGCGCTTTTCGGCCCTCCGCGCTCTCGGCGTCAATTTATTAAATGGAAAGATTGCAAATTTCCCGACATAAAGTGCCTGGCACGAAGACTAATGGTGTGGAGGGGATAACCAGCGAGTAACGTAGCCGAGTGTATTGGAAAGCTCGTAATGCGAACACCACACACGAGAACTTAGGGTTGCTCATATCTATATACAAGTATATACAACCAAGGTCAAAAGTACGAGTCACCCACTAATATTCCCAATATTTCGTCAATTTTTATTTTTCCAAAACGACACTCGAGTCAACACTGTCCTTTTCAAAGATGTAATCAGGACAGCAAAATCACAATATTCCAGTAGCCACCCACGCGTTTTTATAAATTGCCACAATCACGAAAAATCGAAACGTTCGAAATACCGTAGAAGGAAGAAAAAAAAAAATTGCAAAAATAAATGCCACGCGTTAAACCCTATCTGGTTCAGTCTTTTTCAAAACGCCGTTTGGTAAATCAGCCCGCGATATTTATTCTTCGAAAAATTCGATTTTTTGTTCTGATGCCGAACTCCTATCGGATGCCTAATAATACTTTTAGGCAAGACTGTATATCAACTCCCACCCTGAAATGGAGGGTGCACCGATCGTCGAACGGGGTTTAATACGTTGGGGGGGTGTTGGGTGCGTCGAGGTATCACGGGGATGCATAAAAAGAAGCCACGTGAGTGATTAGACCCCGCATAGCGTGTAGAGTAACAGGGTGGCGTATGGGGTCAATCTGAGGCTAATCAAATCATGCAGGATCCACCGAGCACCCCGGGGTTCCTTATTGGGAACGATGTTCAGTCTCTACCGCTATCAACCAAATCATATATATATATACCATGTCGCAGTCGTACGTTTTACTCCGGTATATTGCCCACGCACCGCCAAGCCATTGTGTACAAGCAGATTGGTGCCTGTCCGCTTTATTAATTCCATCGTCCTGGCGGGGGGTGTCTCCAGTCGTGCCTGTGCACTTTGCCATACGGAGACATCCGGTGAAATCTAGACGCGGCAGTCACGTGACTAATCGAAAGATTCCGTTTGGATTGGTAATTCGGAGGGAACGGTAGGGTCGTTAAGCAGGAATATTCCGACGACGATGACGTTTGGGTTTGCGTTTGGGTTTGGTCGTTGATCGTTCGAGAATTATTTTGGATAAATCGGAGAAGGACGATGACGATTTGATTGTTTCGTACGGGTAGCGACGATTCAGACGAGGATTCCGATGTTTGGATTAATCATTTTTTTGATTCTGGGTTTTTATCGATGATTCGAATGATGCTACGATGACGGTTCGATTCGTTATTATCAGTCGAAGGTTTTATCAGAAATGTTTCTGATGATGATGACGACGTTTTAGTGTTCAGATATCGTTTGAACGGATTATTTTTCATTTAGGGACGTTCCGGATGATCCCAATGTGACTTTGTCCTTCGGATTAATTGTTTCGTAACCAGTACTCGATAAATCGTTATCCGGAGTACTTTTTTTTGGAGAGTAATGAGATCCGGTTCGGACGAGGAACTCGTGGGAGGGGATTCTTCATCAGCCGGGATGGAGATACATTAGAACGTGATATACATATGTATGTGTAGGTGAAATCGTAGCGGAAGAGTATAAGTAGGGAGTGGCGAGGACCCAAAGGAGCTCAGGAAGATAAGCAAAGCCTGGTGTGGTGTTGCATATTGATTGACGAAGCGCCTTCTCTCTCTCTCTCTCTCTCTCCATGAGGCTCGTGTCGTACGGCTCCGCGGATGAGGAGGATCCATTGGCGCGAACGCGGAGATGCCGCGCTTCGAATAAGGGTGCGATCCTTATGCGACCCTGAATGAAATCGGTATAGATGTATCTAGGATCTAGGTACCTACGTACTCGAAACCCCGAAGAGAAATCCTTGGTCGTCTCACTCTCGGGCTCGTGAAAATCGTAGCACAGGGAAACGAGAGGTTGGGCGTAATGAAGCACCGCGAGCAGACACGCCGTCATGAATATTCATAATCTAATACCTGAGCTGGAACTCAACCGAGGCGGGCCAAAGTCTCCTCATCATCATCCACGAGCCTTCTCCCATATTAGACATCAGGCGTTCGCTCTTCCACGGGTATAACGTTCCGATCCTCTCCCTGCGAACCTCCTTATTCCGATTTTCCCAGACGATCAACCGCCGCAAGCTTTAGAAATTCCCCTCAGCCTACGTTCGAGTATCTTTCAAGATTGTTGTATCTTCTCGTTTTTTGACGACATTGGGATATTGGGATTGAACTGTAGGATTCGAGACTACCGGAAGTTGGAACGGGGTCGTGAAAAGGCAAATTACTGATGACTTCCGGTCATCAGGGTTACTCCGTAGCAATCCGGATGACCGGAATTCTTCGATGTTAGGATAAATCGGCGACTGAAATTCGTACGAATCGGAAGACGAAAACTTATCGAACGAGGAAAACGACGATACAAGCGGATCGAATGGGCGTACGTGGAAGCGCGATATTGCTCTTTTATGATAATGTTATCAGCCCGAAAACGATGAGCCGAGGCGATACGCGACGTAAAACCGGAGGGAAAGATCGGCCCACCAGTCATCGAGCAACTGGGACGTTCAACGTTTTCCAGTGTACAAGTGAATCGCGAACGCACCAATACTAGACAACATGGCGGATGAATGGAGCGAGTGAGATCACCCGATCCTCCTATATATCTGTAGCGTTTCTATCAAACCCTGGATTTCGTAATCTACTGAGATTTATGAACGCGAGTTCCCCCTTTTCTCCTCTCCGTTGCATATATCGCGGCCATATATATTCTTCCTTGCTTCCTTTTTCTTTCCCCCTCCCCTCTCCTTCTCTTTCTCCCTCTCTTCACGATGGATATATGTGCCTCATACTTCCAGTGTCACGATACTGCCTTTTCTTCTCCCTTCCGTCTTGTCTTTGTCACGTTCATCTCGAAAACACCCTAATCCGCCATTTTGAAAACGAAATGAAACTTCATCAAGCGATGACCCTTGATAAATCGACCTTCCCGATAAATGCCACGCTTCTTTCTCGACCCTGAAGACACTCGGATTCATTCTCAGACGCCTGGAGTTTTCACGTTCATAATAATGACGCCATTTTGTCTCCAGTCACGAAAAAAGCTTTTTACCAAAAATATGACGACGTTTTGTTTCTTTTTTTCATCGGATATGAAGAATTTACACGGATAACGATATTGCCTGGTGCTTCAATAAAGTTTTGTCATTGTACGTCTGTTGTAACTTTCCAGTGAAAAAAACTTCTCGGTTCGTCAAAATTAATTGATACGCTTCGATCATTTTATCGTTATCAATAATTGCTTGAATTGGCGATATTTTATATTCGATTAGAAACCAAACAAACCCAATATACATTGCGTTGATTCGATTCAAAGTTTGTTTGGGTTTGTTTGGGAGGAATTATGATGATTCACTCGTCATGATGAATTCATGATGAATTCATGATTAATTGATTAATAATTGATTTTATTCATTATCGAAATCAATTTTTTACTAATCAATTTTTAACTAAGCCTAAATTATTCCAAAAAAATGCCTGAATCATTACTCCATCAATGATTCCTCAAACGATCCACCATTCGTTTCGTATTTTCCAACATTTCAATGGGATTTCAATTTTTCACCGACCCGAAGAGAATCCAACGCTTAGTCATTCCACGATCAAAAACTGGGTCCAGTTCACCATTCGTAACTCGACACACCATCGACACTGGAGAATCAGGAATGAAGTGGTCCTTTGAAAGTCCGGAAATGGTTGTATCCTGAGGAGTTTCGGGATGAGAAATACCACGAAGAAAAAAAGACGAAGAAGAAGAAGAAGAAGGAGGAGAAGAAGAGAAAAAAAAGCATTACCCTTGGAGTCCTCGAGTCGAACCCCTCTCACCAGTCTGTTATCCTTCGTGGCTTAAGAGTAAACATAAATAGTGAATAAAGTTGGACTCCTACATTGAGTCAAGACGTCTCTCATTCCCATAAAGTATTCCCGAAACCGGCGAGAGGAAGGAGCTAAGATGTATGGAGATCCAAAGGGCGAAGGGGGGGGGAGAAGAAACGGGACGAGGTTCGAGGCTCGACGATGTTGAGAGAACAGAGCTTCCTCTCACAGCGAATAGGCGAGAAAAAGGGGTCTCCCTCGGAAAAGGGTTGCTCCAGTCGAGGTCTTCCTCGACCCTGAAGTGGAAAGCAAAAGAGTGCCAAGCTCCGCCAATGCCATTGGGGTTACGCAAAGTATAACGTTCTTCTTACTAGATACATACCTATAGACAGAAAGCTACAACCTCATCAGGAAGTAAAGAGAGAGAGAGAAAGTGAACGAGAGATGGGGAGGGGAAGGGGGGGGGGGGGGTACGAGAATTTCTGGAGGGATTTTAGTTTGTTCAAGTAAATTATATTCAGTATGGTGGCTCTGACATCAGTCGTAACGCAAATTACAGCCTTCCTCGAGGCTGGATGCTTTTCGTCCCTGTTTGTGTACATGGACTGTTCCACAGGAGCATGGAATATGCATTAGGCTCATTCAAAAAGTGTACTTTCTTCGTTTCAAATTTATCCGTTCAGGAGTTGTTTCGAGATTAAATAAAACTACTGATTTAACATTTCAACCTTTCTTTTTGACCTTAATATTTCGAAGATTTTTGTATATTTATTAATAACGCGTGGAAAATATTAATTAACCCGAAAATAGTTAGTTCAGTATGGGAATTATATGGCGAGTGAGAGTTTCGTGATAAATACAATATTTCCAATGATATTCAAGGTTGAATTTAAAAAATTTACGAAATTCTATACGATTTTATGTTTGACCTTGAATAACTTTCGAAAGAGTCGATTTATCGGTGAACAATAAAGGACTTAATTTGATGAGTGTTCAATTTTCTACGGATATACGTTTGGAAATTTGGTCCACGTTGATTAGTTGACGAGTTATAAAATTCGAAAGTTGCAACAAAAAAAATCTCTGGCTTAGGGAATGGGTAAAATCATACTGAGGAATTTTGATCTGTTTCTTTTAATTCAAGAATCTTTCTTTGGTATCCGCGTGACGATTGAACTGTAAAATTAAACAAGAAAATTCATTTTTTCTTCAACAAAGACAATTTTTAATTATTTCGAATATTTAATAAACAATGAATTTTATGATTAATGAACAATCTTCCAGCCATCGATATGAATCGATCATCAGTTCGCGAAAAGAGACCGGAATAAGTCAAATTCGCGAAGTGTTCATCAAAGGGATGTTACCGGGAGGGAGAGTGTGCACGAGTGGTAAAAGGAGGTTGAGGGATGGGGGGGAGGGGCGACGCATACGGTATTCCCATTCCAGCAATTGCGGGCTGACATCGAGAGGGGGAGATCGCGAGTTGCCTCCAGCGAGTTCGTGCCGACAGCCCGAGCAAATTAATATTTACCTTGCTCACCGAGTGGTTCACCCTCGACGAGCCCCTCAGCCGGGTTGCAGTACCAGAAACGTCAGCGATGAGGTCTCGCTCGTGTATTAATGGATATTCAACTTCCTCACTGCCCTCCACCCCCAGTTGATTTCAACCCTTCCTTTTCGACGTTTCCCGACCCCTTGGCTTTTCCTCAAACCATCGGGCCTTTAGCCCTCACCCCCCTCCACGCGCAAGGCCAACCCGACAGACACGCAAGCCGCAAACTTTGATAACCCAAGCAGCCAATTTCCGGTTGCGGTTCGGCGGTCGGTCGCTCACTTGCTCGCTCGGCTCGTTCGCTTCGTCGGTCTATACTCATCGGGGTATCGAGCTTGATGCGATGTTCAACCCCGACCATCGTTATTCTCCGCGATTCGAAAAAAAAAAAAAAAAAAAATCTTGTGGGTTCGTCAGGAGGGCAGGGGGAAACTGGTCACCTTGATTCGGGTAATTAAACGCCGTTGGTACGACGACGATTATAGGATCACCTTTAGAACTCTGGAAAAACGACCGGGAGGATTTTCAAGAGGGCACAGGGCTACTGGCCATTTCTCTGTTCCAGGCTCAACTTTCCGGATCCCGACTTTTGCCACGATGATCGTGACCATCCATTTATCCAGCTCGTTCCTTTGAACCTTCAAAACGTCGGATTTTCAAGATTTCCAAGAGGGCACAAGGCAACTGGCCATTTCTCTGTTACAGACAAAAATTTCTCGATCGCGATTTTTGCCACGATGATCGCGACGATCCAAGTATCCAGTTAATTCCTGTCCAACGTCGAATCGTCTCAAGGGCTCGCGGAAAATCGCAAAGAAGTTCGAGAGGAGTGGAGGACAGCGAAACAAGTGGGGGGGTGAATCGAAATCGTGGCGAATTGTGCGAATACTAGGGATGATCGCGTGACGAACACCATCGGGACTCTGATTGTTCGAGCGAGCAACGATTCAGACCGAGAGGAGTAAAAGAGGCACAGGGGGGTGGGACGGGAGGGAAAAGGGGGAATCAGCTCTTCAACGTCGACCCCCATATACCAGAATACTCGCTGCACCGGTGCACCGTTCGCTGTTACAACGCCGGTCGGGCTTGACGTGACGGTAACCATTACGATAGAACCACTTAATTATAATATCGCCCTGGAATTAAACTGTGCTTGGCGCGAGCTCGTACTTGTACCGCAATTATGCCCCGACTATCTCGTTATTGCTGGCAAAACGAGAGAGACCGGATTCCTATCGCAAATCGCGTATAGTCGAAGCTAACGGGGCCACCAGGGGAGGGGGGGGGGGGGCACACCAGTCCCGACTAACGCCGCAGCCATCTGCACCTTCGACGTTAACCGGGCTCTCCTTATTTTCAGACGACCACCTTCTTGGGATCTAACGCGAGCGTTTCTGGACTCGGCCCAATTTTACCACCCGAAAATGTAAAAAAAAAAATATATATATATTGGGATTATGGGACGAGGGAAATTATAACGAAAAGTATATTGGATATTTTTATCTACGCCAAAAATGGTGAAAAGAAAAATTCATTAACGAATAAATCAAGTAATTCATGTTTAGTAAAAATATTAAATTTTTTCACTCGGGTTTTAATATTCTTTAATGGACTTTGGTCTACGACTTTTTTTTTAATGTACTTTTAATTGATTGATATTATTGTTACGATTAATTTAATGAATAATTGGAAATGTAATTTTGGAATATAATGAATTTGGAAAATTTGTAATATGGTAAATATAACAAATATATAAAATTAGTATTAACATTCTTCTCAATTGGTAAAAATCCCTTCGCAATATTATACTTTTACAAAAAACTTGTAAATAAAAATAAAATGTAACTGTCGAGAGAATACATTAAAATATTTCTAAATAAAATATCTAAAAAAATTCAACGTTGATCCATTAATTACAAATATTTGTAAATTGGCCCAAAATCAGCTGAAGATTAATTCAGGATTTTGACACATATTTTTTGTTCAGTTCTCACGTTGAACACACGTGTAGAAAAGCCCGGATCGACGTTTGTAATTCAGGGGTGTAAAGTGTCATTGAGGGTGAGTCGTGTCGTAATTTAAAGATAAGGAGGGGTGGATAGAATAGAAGATAAATTATGGGAATAAAAATTAGTAATCTCATTCTTGGTAAATCCGTAAAACGTTCTTTCTGGTTCCGCCTCTTAAGCTCCGTGGTGGAAGTCGTAATCGGGGGTTGGTTGGTTTCAAGGGATGATCCACGTGACAGGAAGCGTGCCGAGGATCGTCCACGTGACCTTCCACGGTGGGATCATCAAGCTTGTATTATGACAAGATAACCGGACGCTGGACAAAAGAGAGGGCTGGAGAAAAAAAGATGGGGGCTGGTTGAGCTAATATGGACGGGGTAGTTTTAGTTAGTACCCCCTTGTTGATACTTTTCCTCTCTCTCTCTGATTCACTCTCGCTTCGACAGATTCGAGTTGGCATATGTAGGTTGGTTCTCGATAAATCCCTCGTGTTCGTACATAATCCGTGGTAGTTTTACACGCCGAGTCACGACGAGTGCATTAATCCAGCGTCTATCGACCCTCAGTGGAGAACATCCCTCGAAATTTTGGGAACGAATAAATGCAACCGTTTCATCAAAAAGTATTTTTGAAAAAACCAGCATTGGGTGAAAAATCAAAAAGGTCGTGGAGAAAAATGGAAAATCAAATGTATCGTAGAAGTAATCAAAATGGCGCCAAGTTGAAAACAGTGAAGCCAGAGTCTGTCAAAGAAGTGTAGGAAAGACGAAGAAAGAAAAAGGTTCGGAGCAAATCCAAATGGATGATTGAAGGTGGAAAAAAGAAATGAAACTTCGTGGAAGATGGAAAAAATCAAATGGATTCTTGATTAAGGTTATCAAAGTAGCTCCAGGTTGAAAAACATCGTCCAGAGTTCTTCAGGGTTCAGACAAAACCCAAACGGATCATTGAAGATGGAAAAAAAACAAACTGAACTTTGAGAAACGTGAAAAAATGAAATCGTTCGTTGATAAGGGTCATCAAAGTGGTTCCGGGTTGAAAAAAAAGTGGCTCCAGGATCGTTCAAGAAAATCCGAGTGGAAGGAAGATAGAAAAAGTTCGAGGGGTTTGATTCGCACCCCTCGCGAGCATCCGAGTGTAGCAGAGGGGTGGGTGGGCTCATGGGGACGTTTCGT
Source organism: Ophioninae sp. A BG-2022a (assembly GCA_030523105.1). Taxonomy (NCBI): domain Eukaryota; kingdom Metazoa; phylum Arthropoda; class Insecta; order Hymenoptera; family Ichneumonidae; species Ophioninae sp. A BG-2022a. Next base: position 25,625 of record JAPYZI010000403.1, on the reverse strand, counting down.
AAACGTTAATACGGCTCGGATCGGTCTCGGACGACACGCGCTCGCGTAACCGTATAATATGTAGATTAAGGGTGTCGGGGATCAGATATCCGAGGCATTTAATAATGCTGTTCCTGTCAAAACACACATTGGGACCAACTGAGGGTATAATGTAGATAAATTGCTCCATGGAGAACGATGAGCTGGAATGGAGAGTAGATCGTGGGGGTATACGGAGGAGGGGGGGGGGGGGTTGTAAAAAAAGGGACGTTGATACTTCGTCCCGCATGAACCATGACACGTCGAACGACGTACCGGTCGACCAGTACCATTGGCGATTGCATCGGCACCTGGGATGATGCCGCTGATTCGCAGCTCGAAAAAAAAGCGATGGGGGATTTTGGGGGTTGAAAAATGACGATCCATTTCACCCCTGGTGTCTTCCAATAATTAGTGACTAGCAAAAATGACTTCTCGAGGAAACAATTCGCAAGGCTATGTAAAACGATTGAAAAAAACTGGAGAGTGAACTGGATCAGAGTTTTCAAGGGGTTTGTTGTAATGGTTTAATTGATTTCCCTTTCACGTAGGACTATTCGCGTCAATAACGATAAACGTTTGCTCCTCGAGGATCTCGCTAAGAGTCTCGGTCACATTCGGTAGCGTGATGGCGGTTTTCTCACTCCTGTACAACTGGCAATTCTCGAAAAGGGCTGATTTTCAGGCAAGGGCAAAAAGGCCACGAGACGAGGGCAAACGAGTTGGCGCTGTTTAGTCGAGCATGACTGGAGTACGACATGAATAACTGAGCAGCTCAATTTTCCGTGTCTGGTCCTTTTCGACGTCTACTATTCTCCGGTATAAATACCTCTGGAAACGTCTATACCTGTATACCTTATTGTTCTTCCAGGACTCAACCCTTCGATACAACGAGGGTGAAAAAAGGACAGACGGAAATTCACCACCTGCCTCGTGTTCCAGTTTTCCAGGTTTCGTACACGTACACGCGCACACACTCCGGTACCTCCCACTTTTGCTAGTTCTAATACTCAACTCTGAAAGAACCGGGAATGGGAACGAGGGTTGAGGTACGGTAATATTATCAGAGCATTGTGCACGGCTAATTAGCCGGTGCTAATGCAATCCTGGCTGATTACACATTCCACTCGCCGATCCTCACCTCTTCTTTTCGTCTCACCTTCAAACCCCCCTACTCTTTGTATCTTCGTCCCTCCAGCTTTCCCTCTCTCTCTTTGTTTCTTTCTTGAAGCATACTGTGCATAGTAATAACTGTAGGTGGTTTGAGCTCATTCTTATTTGGAACGAATTTTTTTTTTTTGTTTATTTTGAGATACCAACTTTTTTGGAATTATTTTTTCCATTTTTTTCGCATTTTATTTCATTTTTGTTGGTTTTTTTTTCGTATTTTATTACATATTTTTATGTTTTTCATGTTTATTTATTTTTCTTTAATTTCTTCATATTTTATATTCCAATTTCCTACCGCTGTTATCCTTTTTTTTTTAATTTTTCTTTAATCTCAAAATTAGGGATCAATATTGTAACGAACTGTCTTTTTTTTTTAGTACTTTTTAAACATTTTCTCAACCGATTTCAAAATATGTTCGTTTCAAATTTCGTCCCTGTGTATGAAAAAAAAAAAGAAAACAAGAATTCTCATCTCTACATCTAAACATTGATATCCACTCTCGAGCTAAAAAATGAATTATTAAAAAATCAAAAAAAAGATACCTATTTATCTCAAGTTCTAACTACAAAACCACGACGGGAAGATGCCTTGAAAAAAAAAAAAATCGAAATAGAATTTAATCCACGTTGACGCGTCTCCATAGTAGTCTAGGCGAATTTCATTGTTCATTGTCAGTTGAAATGGGTTTTTCTTTTCGTTCATGAAGACTGGTTTTAGCCCCTGAGGGCTTCAGCCCTTTCTACATATACTTCGAACAGCGAAGCTTTTCGTTTTTCCTTCCTCCTCTTGTTGCCCCCCGCCCCTTCTTCATCCTCATCCTTAGCCGGTGTTTTTTTTTCTACTTTTATATCCAGGCAGTGTCGTTATTTTCCTGCACTTTATTTCCCTTTTACTTTTTCCAATAGTGCGAGAGGGCGTCCCCGCATATAGGTATTTGACGATAGCCCGAGGGCGAGCGAACGGGCTCCCTCCCTCTTCTTATTCTTCTCTTGATGTACCGAGCACACATCTTCGTAAGGGCACGACGAGAGGGCGAGAGGTTTGCCGGTGGGGTGGGGGAAGTGGGGTTGAAAAAGGGTAAGGGAAGGGGTCGGTCAGTGTTGAACGCAGGAGAGACGGACCCCGGAGTTCGATTGGTCAGATGGGGTGCGCATGAGCCAGGGGTGACGTCCGAGTTGGGTGGTAGTCTGCCCCATGGGAGAAGAAGGGTGGTTTTTTCCCCCGTGAGGCCGAGGGTGGATGAGAAACGACGGCAACCGGCGATATAACCTGAAGAAAGACTCGATCGGAGTCGAGTCACGTAATGTTCCTCCACCTCCTCAGGTTCTACTTTATAACTTCTATTAATCCTTTATCAGGTCCCTGCTTTCCCCCTCTCCAAACTCCTCGACCCTCCCACGAGGAACTTCGTGCCCTCGGACTATACTACGGCTTGTTGTAATGAAAAATCTCACGTTCTGCGCCAAAGCGTACCTCGGTTGGACTTTCGACCTCGACTCTTCTCTCTCTCTCTCTCTCTTTCTTTTTCATCCCGCTTCCCTCGCTACCAACTTTCTTATTATTTCTCGACTCTTCCAACCCTCAACTTCTTCAGGGATATTCCTCGATCTTATTGCTCCGGAAGGATGGATCTCGAATTCGTGAAATCTTGGGAACGTTTTACTCGATATCAAATTTCTACTTCGCCAATGAAGAATCCTCGTTCCAGTTGGTACTTGAAGATACAGAGTTAGCTTTCCACTGGTTTGGGCTTGTTTGGGTTTAAGGGGCGAAAAGTTCGTGGAAAGTTCAGTGAATGAGATTTTTTTGGGTCTGAGTTTGAAGTACTATGCTTGAGGAACGCGTTGATGGGGAAATTACATCGCTTTAAATAAAAATAACATTTTTGAAAATGGCGTCCACTAGGATTTTCAAAACGGTAAGTTTCGTCATTAGATCCACGAATGATCAGTGATAAAGAAAAGGAAATAAAAATCCGTTTACGGACGAACCAGTCGGTCCGAATCATAGTTTCGAAAGCTCGGGGATTGTCCTCGGTATGTACAATCACATGTGTATCACGTGACCCCTCTTTACTCGAGCCAATCTCCTGGAAAATGAACGCAGAAGCTGCGTGTTGCACGGCTCGTCACCGGGACATCTGCGCTAATTTCACACCGTAGTGACTGCGTCCGGCCTAACTCGAGTCACCCACCCAACCGTCCAAGCTCAGTTTCTACCCTCGAGTAACTTATCGCGTCTGCGATTCTCTACCGTCGCGCTCCTCGTTGCGCGCAGTTCAGAATCGTCTCTCCAAATATCTCGGCAATATCGTACAGGATCCGTGACTGTCATTGATATCCGATAGGACCAAGCTACCCATCGTACCGTGACACGCGAGGCCCCGATCGATTTTTCATTGATCGTTGCTCCTTTCTTTCGATCTAGGAGAAAGCTGAAAGTGTGAGGGATGGAAGATCAACTAAGAACAACAAAAATGTCGGAGGGGGGGGGGGGGAGTAGAGAATTCTGAGTGGTGAAAGTGACGAAACGTTTTTTTGCCATTTTTTCCTGCTTTATTTATTTATTGATAAATTTATTGCTCGATTTTTGACGGATAACAACAATAATTCTGTAAATAAGAATAATAATAGAGATTTGGTAAATAATTTACATTAATATTCATAAGAAAATTAATTTTATTGAATTTATTGGACAAGTGAATTAAGTTAATTGAATTTTACTTAATTGGTTATATAATTATAATAATTAATTTCAATTGAATTTATCGATATTAATTATTAAGTCACAAAGGTATATTTATTAACGAATTGGTCTTGCTTTTAATAAATCACGTTGGTTAGAGGTTCCAATTTGATAAATTAAGGTGACGTTTGAAGGTAGAGTTAAAATTTAGGTTGAAATGAAGCTTGAAGGTGAAAAATAAAACGTTAATAAATACAGAAAAATATTTTAATAATAAAACAGAGCACGGATAAAAAAGAATACGAAGACTACGACACGTCAGGCATCATTGTCATTACAAAAGGCCCTCAAATTCTTGATTTACCAATTCCGAAGGAAAAAACGCGTGCACGTATAAATTGGTGGTGCTAAATGGTAAAAAGGTACATGCTGTTGGTCAGCGCTTGGCTACTGGCGAAATCCAGAAAATCGACAGGCCGTACGGTCTTTCTCGAGCGTTGGGAGGAGAGGACTGGAGAGGAGTGTTTCGTGGAGGACCGTCGCGGACGCGAGGGACCATGAAGCGGGCGATGGTCCTTCCAGAGAAAAAGAGAAAGAGAGAGAGAGAGAAAAGTGAAGTGACGAGGGGGTGGAAAAGCTCGTCGAGCTTTTTCTCTATCCTCCACACCCTGGTCCGCGAACAGGATCTACACCCCCGCACGCGTCCGCGTGTTCGATTCGCGACGTCGTTCAACCCACCGAGCGCGCCACCTCTTCCTCTTCCGCCGCAGCCGTGTTCCATCCCAGAGTTCAGCAGCTCGTGCCGCGCACAGCGGAGCACAATATCGCGGCAACATAACTCTTCGCCCCTCGTTCATTCCGACCAAACTCCCCCTCCCAACGTCCCCCCTACCATCCCCTTTTCAACCGCCTCTCTTTCCACCCTCCAACTCCGGTCCTCCGCGATCCCGGGCTCTGTTGATATTGGTTGTGTATACGTCATTGTATGAGTCGGTAATATATAGACGTTTGGATACACGTATACGGAGGGCTCGCGAAACGGCAGAAACATCAACCCCCTCTCCCCCACCCCCTTATGGCAGGCCTTCTCTCTTCCATTCGGCATTCTATATTCCCTGACGTTCTCCGTCCCTCTCCTTTCGCATTCTCTCAACGTCGATTTCTCTCGTTCCGTTCTCCCTTTTCGTCGTTTAGATATATGATACGGCATCCCGTGTTTCTCTGTGCGCTAGAGAGGGGCTGAGCGAGGGAGGGAGAAGGATATTTTGGTGACGTTTTTGTCAATGATGGACAATGGATGACCAACTGCCCGGTTTTCAGGACGTTCGTAACGTTCATTGCCAATGGATCGTCGGTTTGTGACAAGAGTTTAATTCCTCTTTTGAAAAGTCGATTGCAGGTGAGAGATGTTTCGTTAAGTATTTTGGATATCGGTCCAACTGCCTTTTTTTGAGGACGTTCGTGACGTTTCTCGAGACCCCAGGTTTTTTTGGACGTTCGATATATTGTTTTGGAATCTTACGATGTTTTTGAAGACGTTCATGACGGTTTTTGAGACTTTCGTGATGTTTTTTTACGGACGTTCGTGACGTTCTTCTCACCCGATCGGCAATTCGATTGGCAATTTCGACGTCAGAACTCTGGCTGTACGTTTACACGTCATGAAAGGATACATCCAAGTTTTTACACAAAATCAGATCTAATTTAGCAGTTTTCGAATGATGTTTACCTGATAAAATTATCCTTACAATTCTGTAATCATAATAATTCATCTTTAGATCAACGATTAACTCATAAATTTCTAACGTTTCCCGTTTCGATGTTCCATATTTAATACATCGATGATTCTAAGGACAAGCTTCGACGTCCCCGAAATCGAGGGTCTCCAAAATCATCTTTACCCAATACGATCATATATCGCCCTCTACCCGTTGTATATGCGACGATACTGTGTACAGTTCCGCAATGCTAGTCCACCTCCCGTTTCGAATTCGTCGAGAACCACGATCAAGCCAGAACTCGGTCCACCCTCGCCTACACCTCCATTCCGAACTACCCGCTTTGTTTCAATAATACTGTTTATATTGGAACGCGGAGCATTGATCTGTTTGCGCGCGCGGCAGAGAGCATCGGTCGCCACCCTCGGACTCTCTCTCGTCCGAAGATGGACATATTGGGCGCTCGCTCCTCCGAGTTTTCCACGTGTGCGTCGATCCACACACACACACACACACACACACACACACACGAAAAACGCGTTTAGTTTTTCGGGGCGCCAAACAACGTCCCTATAGTCATTTCGACTGGTTCGGCCTCGGTATGTTTCTCTGTGAAGGGAGCAAGGATGGGAAAACGCCAGGGGGCGGAGGAAGGGGGGGGGGGAGCTTGTAGTTGAAAAAATGTAAATGGCATTCACGTGCCTGACTTTGAACGATGTGCACGAAGTGCTGAGCAATGGGAAATATGTTCGGGAGACCAGAAGAAGTTAACAAAAAACGTCATCCTCTAACTCGTTTTCAAAACAAATTTCCACCAAAATTTGTATTCGTTTGGCGTTTGTTTGGGTTTGTTTGAGTTTTTGTTTTTTTTTTGTGTCTATGACGTAGAATCCTGATGCGGTAAATTTTCGTAGCTCGATGGCGTTCGAGATGGTTTGATATTATTATTGTTTTCTAAGCACTTGAACGTTTCGATGATAAGGTCCGTAAAAGCCTGGGAAAAAGGGGTGAAACGCGTCTGGATTGACGGGCAAATACTAATCACGACAAGCAAGATTAATATTTTCACCTCTCGAGTGCTTTTCTTCATGTTTATCGAACGGTACGCCGAGGGCGGAATTGCTGGATAAATATTCCCATGGGGTTCACTGACTGTCGGGTGATTCACGGTGTTCGAACGAAATCGTTGAAGAATGATTTCTTGATATTTGAGATTACCTTTTTTATTAAAAAAATGTTTAAAATTTGAAAAATCGGTCGCATTTGAAAGACTAAGAGGGCACAGGGAAACTGCCGAAAACTTGGTCAAAATGCAATAACAAAAAAACGAATTTTTAATCACAGAAAGTACAGTGGGTTTTGAATTGGTAAAACGGTAATCCATTCAAGTATTGGAATTCTACGAAGGCTGTACGACAAGCGTGAAAAAATGTATAACAGGTGAAATTCTCGAGTGTCTCGTGAATCGTCATTTTCAATCGGTCTATTCCATGGGTCGGTGGTAGGAATGAAAAATTGAAGCCGGGCGGTTGGTCCGGTACGGTAGCTCGGAGATAAGCACCCCGCCGAGGCCAACCTCCAAGGGCTGTTTGGGTCAATTTTTTGGATTGATTGTCCATAATAGCGGGTGTTTGAAGGGCGAACGGTTGAGGGACGGAGTCACAAGGCGGGGCTGGAAAGATGCGAGAGTCAGCATCAGCCAAGGGTTCAACCCTCGGTTTCCAGAGTCCCTGATGTTTCTTCTCTCTCCGGCGTAGACACCGCGACGTAGTTTCGACGCTTTCGAAGCGAACCCTCGGAAAAATTGAGAACACCCCTCGCAGATAGGAAAAACCATGCTGGTATGTGCCTAGATACAAGGAACGGAGGTTTAGGGTCTTGAGGCATTGACGTCGATCAAGAAAAATGATAGGAGCTTGGATGTTCCAAGAAAGGACCTTGAGCTAGCCAATGGCGAGCCTGGATTTCCTCGGGACGCCAAATTCCACGAGTTAAAGTTGGGGCGAAGTTTCTTGATTCTGACGGTCCAGCGAACACCGGGAAATACCGGTAGTCTTTCGTCATTCGTTTTATAAAAGGAACAAACAACGAGTGTAACCGTATATTTCGTCCGAGTCACGATTTCTCGAAAGATGAGGACGGAGGAAAGATTCCCAGCCGTTGAGAGGAGGAAAGTTGATAAAAAAACAAAAAAGAGAGATGACCGGATTATTCAAGACGCGTTTGAAATAACATTGCCAGGATGGCAATCTTCTCGTGGGTGGTTGGAACATCGCGAGGATGGCAAAGGGGATCGTGAAGGAGAAAACTGCCAGGCAACCAACAATCCGCGTCGATAAATAAAGGATTGGCTCGTTCCTCGGTCAATATTGATTTTTAAATTGACCGGCAAGAGGGAATCTGCGAAAACGTAACGGCAGAGTTGGGTGACCGAGGGAAAGGGATGGTGGAGCGAGGGATGCTCTTTTCTACCGGAGAAAGAGGATCCTTTGGTTCGTAGGTGTGGCGGACGAAGGATTGCCAATCCCTAGAACGTAGGCTGGCTTGTACGAGGAGGGTTATTCGTCCAGGATACTCTCGCGACTATACCCTACGCTATATTCTCAACGGGTACGCTATACACGGAATTTGATTATAAATAAATGGTAGGGGGGGTGGGGGGTGCTTCGGAAGCTGGAAACGGAGAGGGAGGCCACATCCGTCGCATATACGCGAACCTGGGGGGAGCAGGCGATTCCATGTGGGAGGAATGTAGACAGGGACGAAGCGGTAGGAACGAAGAGGTTCTGCGGCTGAGGGATGCCAGAGGTTGCATCCGAGTCCACTCCGTTGCATCCATAATGCAGAAGCCCTGGTATGTTTGCGTTCCAGTAAACATCCCCTGTGTTCTGGTTTCCTCTATCCTCCCATCCACCTCTGTCTTTGCTTCTGGTTGCCATTCCAATCGGCTTTCTCGCTTCCCACCCTACCTTCCTACCGTTCGACGAGCTTGGGTTTGTCTACTTTGCAGAAATCGGCACGATTCCCCAATGTCCAGGAGTTCGATGTGGTCCTATCGGTGTTTCTATTTCCTGGTAGCTTTTAGCCTCGTTTCGCGACGTCTAGTGCCTACCGGCTGATGTCCTTTAATTTCTGTTGACTGAAGACGTTCCCTCGAGCAATGGCTGATGATGTCTTTCAATTTCCACTGGTCGATGGCGTCCAATATCCGCCGGTTGATGACGTCCAGCGATGAATATTCAACGGCTTCTTTATCAGCTATAACGGATTGGTCCGCCATGCTGAGATGCGAACTTGATTGCTTTCGTTTTGCGTTCGCGATCGGTTAGCCAAAGAAAAAAAAAGATGTCTTCAGCCGGGTCTGAGTCCGCTAATCAAAGCCGAAGGACACGAGCACGACCGGAAGGTCCGGAAATACAATTACTCGGATGTAGAAAGCCCGTATCTCCGTCTTTCCATCGGCGTTCCTCTTCTCTCCTGCTCCCCTCCCCCCAGAGCGGCTAACCAGATTATCGTGGTCTCTCTCCGAGAAATACCTCGCTTTCTTCTTCCGCTCTCGATCCTTTTCCCGCTATGGAAAACCGCCCACGCGCTTCCCTGTGCGAAAAATGGAACGAGGTGGAAAAGTCCTTGGCCGAGGAGCTCACCAGGATTCTTTGATGTTCGGTTAAAACGTTCCAGGCTGAAAGGCTGCGTTCCACGATCCAGGTGAAGGAGCTGGAGCGTCATAGCGGATGCCCGCGATCTTCTTTGCCTCACGGAGTTTGGTTCGCACGCTTCATTTGATCGGAGGAATCCGACCAAAAATTGGACGGCGAAGAAACCGACGAATGCTTCGGGTAAACCTCGTGGGATGTTACCAACCGCCATCAGCGTTCCCTCGTCGCTTCATCCATCGTTCCTAACGTCCGTCATCGTCGTTGATCAAACGTACATTAAAAACTAGACTTCCGAGTTCCCTCAAAAAAATATCTCTCGTTCCCTTCCTATCGGAGCTACTTTTATGACGCCTAAAGTGAAAGTCTCCTCGCGCTTTTTTTTGTCCCCGGTCGTCCGTAATTTCGAAATTGCATCGTCAACCCTCGGCTTCTTCGAAGCGAGCCCCGTAGGTACTTCAAGGCACGCGGTACCATTGTTGCAAAGCACTGCAGAATCGTTGACCGTACAGCGTGCGTGGGGTTCGCACGCGTTTCCTCCCCGTTCCCCGGGAGTCGGTGGGTATCCTCCCTCCGGAAGAGCAAAAGGGAAAATCATGGCTGTACGCGGAGACGCGAAGAGACAGTGGTCCGCGTCGTATTGCGAACGTAGGTACACGTCCGGGGATACGTCGGAGGTCCGAAAGTGCCGGGGTATGGTAAAGGGAGGACGTGTACAGTGACCAAGGCAAGAGAAGGGTTGCGGGCGGTAACACCGCAGCAAACCGAGCCAGGGGACCAAAGAGGATGCGAGGAAAGCCGTGTAGGATACCGGAGGCTCAGAGAGGGTAGTTTTCACGTACGTGTGTGTTTTCTTTCGCGTGGTAGTTGAGCTACGCGTTTTCCACACATAGAAATTCATCCCCCGGTTCTAGTGTCCGGCTAAACGCGGTAGGGGTCGTTTTAAGGGGTAGGGGGTTGTGCGAGGGCCATACTAGTATGGCGGCTGTGCGACTGTAGTCTGGACGCTGGCCTCGCTCGATACCCCTCTTCTCTGCGTCCACCTTCTCTGTCTCTCTCCCTCCTCCTCCTCCGCACGATCCAACCCTCTTCGCGCGAAAACCCTCTCCGCCGAAGTTTCGCCCGGTGCTGACCGACGCCAGGCGTCGCGGCGGCGTCCGGCCAACCCCCCGGTCCAACCCGGTTGCCATAGAAACTCGCTGTCATTAAAGCATCGCCTTATCATAACCGACCCCGGGTATATATCCTCTCGCCGCCATCTTTACACCCCCTCGTCTCTTCCTCTTGCTCCTCCTGGACGCCCTCGCGCTTCCTCCGTCAACATCGCCCCCCCCCCCCTCCTCCCCCTTCGCCGCACTATTCTTCCCTTCCGGAGTAAGCTCCCTCACACTCGCACCATTTTACACCCTCCTCCACCTCCTCCTCCTCCCAACCCCCCCGTTCACAACCACCCCTCGATATATCCCCTCGCGCTTTCAAACCTCCCTCCGACTTCAACCCTCCCACAAATACACTCCATACGTGCCAGACGGAACTCTCTATGGTTTATGTACGGATCCATCGTGAGAGGGAGAATGTCCAAACACCCCTTCAACCCCCTTCAACCCACCACCACCCCTAACCTTCTTCCAAGCACCTCTGTGTGTTTCTCTCTTATATGAGAACCGCGACAACCTGTGTCATACAGACGCGTCGTATAAACAAGAGGACGAATAACCTCTTCTTCTCGGACCATCCCTGTACTCTCACTACTGGCACGTTGAGATCGAACTCTTTCTACGTTGACGCATCTACATCCTTTTTCCCGGAACAATACCTGCCTTCATTACTGTTTCAGGCTACTTTGCAAAAACCCTCTGGGTACGCGTATGGGGGTAGGAACTTCGGGTTTGCTCACAGGGCTTTCGTACTTTCTAGGGCTTTCTAGGGTTTATGGACGATTCGAAACTTCAATCGATGCAAGTTTTTTTTTTTTAGAATTATCGTCTTCGACGACGAACGGAATGAAACGTAACGTTGTTTGGATCGTTATTGTTACATGCGTCGAAGAAGGTCTTGTAAAATCTTTGAAAATTCTTGTGAATCAAAATTTTGTCCAATTTTTGTAGATAAGATTGAAGAAAAAAATGTTTTTCGTAGACTTTTTAAATTTTACGGACTGCCACTCCGAAAAATTAACTTTTTGAAATATCATTCGCGCACTAATTAACAAAAATAATAATAATCAAAATCTGAAACAAAAAAATAAAAACACCGAAAAAAATAATCAATATTTCGAAAAAACAAAATACCCAAAAGTAATCAAAAGTCTCAAAAAATATCGAAATATCCCAAAAGTATGAAAAATAAAATAATCAAAAATTGCGACACGAAAATTCGGTTTCCCCGATGGAAGCACGCGTATACTTTCGCGGACGTGAATTATTTCGGCGTTCGCGAATCGAATTTCGAAGGGAGATCGTTCTGCCGGAACTGCGAGCACCAGAAAGAGAAAACGAGGAGTACGGATGGAGAGAGTGGGAGGAGGGGGTTTAAGGGTGTCGCCGCTGGCGATTCGTTTTGGGTCTCTGCCGGAAGTCGAGTGTATTTCTGTGTATCTCATTAATTTCATTCGATATAATAGCGAGGGAGAAAAGCCGTTTCGTAACCGCCAGCTCAAAGAAGGAAGCCAAGCGACGACACTTGCTGATTAATGAATTCGCACGTTTTGACTTACAAAAGTTGCGCGGGAGTGAAGACGAGAACGAGTGAGAGATGCCGGGTGACGTTTCGCGGGCGTCGATTTATTACTCGTATAACGCCAACTTTCGACAATTCCCCCGTCCCCCCTCCCCATCTCCGCCACTCAAATAATTAACTTTGGATAACTCTCAGCGATTACGGTCCATCGAAAATTTCCACACGCAATTAATCTTCGCGAGGCTAAGAACGGAACAATCAACTTTACGAATGAAAATAATCGCGAGAACTCGGCGATCGAAAGACGAATGAGCAGCCTGTTTGACAAGAGCGTGCACGACCAAACTCGAAAAGCACTTTGATAAAAATTTCGAGCAAAAAATATGGGCGCACTGAACGAAACGGACCGTGATGCTGCATCGTTAATAATTCATTCAGCTCTGTTCACTATTAATAATCTTCGTGAAACAATATTGAGCATTGCTAATAAAAATTAATTTCATTTGATGCGGTAAAAACAGTTGGATGCTTCTTCGAGAAAATTAAATTTACTTTTCATTTAAATTTAGTAATTATCAGTAGCAACGCTTGCAGACAAAATGGAAATTACTGATCAGAGGAATTGAAATATTTAATTAAGAGCAAAACCAATTTTTCTTTCATTTTTATTGAATTCCTAGTAAAAAGTAATATTAATTATTACTGGTTTTCTAATTCAAAAAAATTAATATCCTCCGATTGAATTAATTCAAGTGGTAGAATTTTTTAAATATTCTTCTACTTTTTATTAGTTTCTAGTAAGTCCCTAGTAAATATCTAGTAAAAATAAGCATTGTTTTTTAATACTCAAGTAAAAAGTATACTTTCTTTTACCAACGAAAAGTAAAACAACTCTTAACGTTCAACTTAACCCAAACAAACCCAAACAAATTTCAACTAAAAATGGCAAAAATAAAAAAAAACAATTAAACAAATTTAGACACCGGTAAATTTTCAGTTTTAAGATCAATTTCAAATTGAATTCCACAAGGCTTCCAAATCGAGACCGATATCTGCGATCTTTAATTTCAAATTTCTACTCCTACAAATTTCTATCCGTTTTTTCCTCCCCGAAAAATGGATAAAAAGAAAAAAAAACAATTTTGGAATTTTCCAGAGTGGTCGGAGCGATGTTTTTCGTAATGAAGGAGCGAGTGAGAGAGAGAGAGGAGAGTCCAAGGTTACGAGTGTTGAGAGTACATTGACGCAGACGGTTCGGGAAAGGAGTGCCTTATAAGTCATCACCGGTCTCGAGTGAATGCTCGTGCGACTTGCATAAAAGTAGATACAAGTAGATAGGGGATACGAGTGGCCAGACAGGACACGTGCACGAGAGTTTGTACGCGTGGCTCTGGGGATACAAAACGATTGGATCTGACCAACAGTTTCAACGACGGTGTTACCGAGTGCGTTGATCGTGGTAGCTCGTATCGAAGAAACGGGCCTAAACTTACACCTGTCTCGTGTAGACATCAGCGCGAGATTCTTCGCGCGTCGAGAGGACGATCGGGAATTCCTCGAATCCTACGTGATACGCACCGTACATAAGTGTTCGTACAACGAGAGAGTAGTCTTGTCTCTTGCTCTCAATAACTTCCTGCGATTCGCTCCGACAGCCATCACCATCATCAGCCATCAAAGATCAACCTCTCGATCGAGTTCCTTCGAGAAACTCGAACGGCTCGATCGACACAGGTGGCTTTTGTCATAGGGGGACGTACCGTGCCACTCTTCTCATTAACGCTAAAGAAATATCCACCTGGATCGAAACTCCGTATTCTCTCTGTCGTTATTATCGTTCCTGAGATTCCACATTCTTTCGTGTACAAAATTATCCCTCGTTTATGGATAATCAATAAATAATCAATGAATCATTGATTATTTACTGGAATGTTGATTCCTTTGTTTTTTTCTTACCGTAATTTTTTTGCATTAACAATATTCCGGATAAGCTTTAATATTTCGATTTATTATTCTTTCAGTTTTCTTGCTTTAAGTTCCTGAAAGCTTAGAGAAATCGGATTCAAGTGTTTCGTGACGTAGCGAAAAAGAATTTGGCTGTTTTATAATCTAGGGACGTTATAAAATACATACATTTTGTAATACCCCTAGGGAATAATATAATCTAGGGAATTTTATAATCCAACGACTTCCTCGAGTATGAAACAGAATTTATTAAATTTAGTTGCCCAAGTGTTCGATTCAATAATTTTGGCTGGAAAAAATGTTGGGATTAAATTTTACATTATTATTATTATTATTATTATTATTATGGCGGATTTTTTTCTGCAATTTTGAAAATAACGAAAAATCGAGGATTCTTGTTATAAAAATGTTGACTTTCGACTTTAAAAAAATGATTCACGATTTTAAAAATAATTTGATTTGCTGCCGAATTTATTCACGAAGGAAAAAAGGCTTGTTTATTCATACTCGTTCGTATATTGGAGATCGAATAAATCGGACTATAGGATATCGAGAATTTTGCGAGGTTCAACGTATATACGTGTTTTGCTTGTTCGTATAGATGTTTCGGGCGGAGAACCCGGTTCGGATTTGTCCACGAGGAGTGGGTCTTACCCGTTTGGAGATTGGTGTCGCGCGGCCCTCCCTCGTTTCCAGCCACGAAAGTGTGCGCACTCGTCGGGCGTACTCGTGGATTATAGTTCCGGTTTTCTAGGACTCGGTGCACAGCTTCCCTCCCTCGTCCCAAAAACCCACACGAACCTTTCTCTCCGACACCCCCCCACCCCTCGCTCGTCGTCTTTCTCGGAATAACGAGTCTCATTAATCCAATTAACCAGTAAATAATGGGATAGCATTTTCGTATTTACGAGAGAGAATACTCGTCCTCCACGTGGGCCTTAATGGAGTTTTGAGCTGACTATCAATATATTCTTGCGACTAACCCTCCAACTCCCTCCCTCCTCCCTTTCCTGGAGTACCGGAGTCCTGGAGCTGGAACAAAGTACGGGTCACTCTCTCACTTAGTTAGCAAACGGGAGTGAGGCGACGTGCCACCGCACGGACCCTTGAATAAGGGGATGGAGACGAGCTCCCAGACATAAATTCTCTTCACTTCCGTTTTCGTTGTCTCTCTCACTCGAAAAATAGAAAAAAAAAAGGGGGGAAATTGTTCGAAAAAATATTTTGTTTTAGCAGAAAAATTGAGTAAAGTTTAAACAACTCGTGATTGAAAAATAAAATACGAATTAAAAGGAAGAAAAAAGAAGAGAGCTGTTTTTTTTTTAGTTTTTAAAATTGTCGTTTATTTTCAAGTTACGAGTCATCTTCGTTCAATTTTTGTGGTGAGATTGAATTTTGTTCGAACATTTCTGCGTTTGTTTTTTTGTTCTTTAGGTTATATTTCGATTATTCATTTTTTGTTAAAATTGGGTGTGTGTGTGTGTGTGCGTGTTTCGGTATTTTTGTGATATTATTGTTTAATTGTTTATTGAAATTTTGATAAATATTTTTTTTTTACATCTTCGTTTGCCCAAAAAATGTCTTTTCGTCTTTGGAATGTTTTAGAAATTATTCGTCCAGTGAGATTTATCGATCATTTAATAACGAATCATACTTTCTTCAATCCTTGAAACAGGCCTGGTTGTTTATTTACGAAAAGTCTCCTGTTTCGACTCTCAATCCAAAAGTGAGTAAAGGAGGAAAAGTATTTTGGTTGAAGAAACTTGTAAATAACGTGGGATCTCGTTCGATACGTATTCATTGGATGTACTCTATTCGGGGCACTTCTAGCCAAGATTCGAGTACCTTTTTCCAATATTTGTTTTGGCTAACTCCGCGAGAAAGCCAGTCTTGTTTTTCTTGTCCCTCGAGCTTGTTGACGTCCGAGTGTCGAATCTTTCGGGAAAATTTCCCCCACAAAATCAATTATCCATTTGGCATCTCGAAACAGGTTCGCAAAATGTCTGAAAAAGTATTGTCAATTTGTCAACAAAAAAAATTCCACAAAAAAAAACAATCTTACTAGATAGCAACCGAATCCTGGAGAATTTTATTGTTCCGCGATGTGTAAAATTCCTAACATTAATTTCATTCCCTTCAGCTGTGCTCCCTCAACCCCCAAAAACGAAAAACAAAAGTCGTTGAAACCATGAACACTGAATTCTCGTAATCCTTTAATTAATCTAATTCCTTTGATACGACCCCATCGGACTGTAGATTCCAGAATCAAGTACTCAATTTCTCTTCGATTACCCTTGGAATCGTGGCTGGTCCTCGAGGCTACGGGGGTGAAAAAAATATTCCTTCAAGGACGTTCGAGCCAACAATCTTTTCTCCAGCGTTTCTCCAGCGATTTCTTTTTTCACGATTTTTCTCCACCAAAATTCGGCACTTTTTTCAAAATCGTTCATTAAACAAGCTTTTTACTAACATAGTGTTCGAATTTGTTGACTTTACAAATAAAATGACTTTGCACGAGTGAGTAGGTTGTAAAACGTTGCGTGGGGTTCTAGGGGGTTGGAGAACATTATATGGAATTTTAGGGGGAAGTAAAAATTAAAAACATGAACATAAAAAATATAAAAAATATTTCAACAATAAATAAATTTATATATAAATATATTTTTTAAATATGAAAATAAATATTAAATTGTTACAAGGATCCGTTGCCGATCTCACAATCTGATTAATAATTTGATGATTTTCAAAGTAATTAATAATAACGAATTAATTGTCTTTTTAATGAAATTTTACTGAATCATATATACAGCGCGTTAGCCATACGCATTCTTAGCGCGATCGTCTCACCGAACTTTCTCGAATGGCGTATCTCAGTTAACTGCGAAAGATCCTCCCCCTGCGCCCCAACCCGGAGAATACACAGCTCGTTCATGATTTGCATATTCGTTTGAAACAATATCCAGGCTTGTCGCGAGAGAACTCGCTCGATCGTTTCAACAGCGTCAAGGCTATAAGCGCCGCGAGGTGGGGGAGGGTTGCTAGCGGGGGTAGGGACTTTCTAGGTAGATTTGGGGTGGCAAGAACGCCGAGGGGTTGCTCCAAGTTGGCCTCGCGACTCCACCGGGATGGGACTTGCTAAGCGAGAGGGCATTCGACTGTTTCAATTAAAATAAGCACGCGCTGTATAACGCGCCGCCGGCGCGCATCCACGATCGAACGCGAAACGCGTGCGTGAATATTTATACTATATACACGTAGGGGTAATTTTGGGGACGGTGGACTTTGAGGAACTTGTCGTTGCGACGTTCGATCGATATTCAATATTGGACGAGCGTCAATGGCTTGAAAATAATTTTCACATTGCCGGAGACTCGGGGATGGGTAACTTTTCGACGTTTGATCTTAGAATGCCCTTCAAACGACCTTGAGATGTCCTCGAGGCGACCTTGAGATGCCCTTGGAACGACCTTGAGATGTCTTTGAAATTACCTTGAGGTATACTTGGAGTGACCTTGAAATGACCTTGAAGTGAACCCGGAATGTCCTTGAAACGATGTTGCAATGTTTTTTTTCTTTCAAAAATTGAATAACGTCGTGAAAATGTACGACAGTCGTGGTCGCGTAGACGGTGCGGGTTAAATGTGTTCCTCATCGGGTCGCTGGAGCTCCGGAAGGAAAGTACAAAACCGGAAAACATCGGTAGAGCGTGGTGTATGTTTAATGCGACCCCCTCGTACGTTCCCGGTGTCTTCGTCGTACATTACGAAAGTCGGGGTCAGGTCCTGAATTCGAAAACAGTCGTAAAATTCACTCGTCGGTGTTAATTTTTTTTTCCATTCGTGGAGTAGGATATCCTTATTGGTCGAGGGTTGGGTATCACGTTCGATATCGTTCGGGGTCCTCTCGCGATATTCTATTTTTTCTCGGTATCTCTTTCCCGGCTGTTGGCCGGTCGATTGTCTCTCCGCGTTTCCTCTTCAGGGAATACTTCCGGTTTTATTATCGAGTCTTGACGACTAGGCGATAGTGGGGCTGGGGGGGGGGGGGGTGGGGGGGGGGGGGGGGGGGTGGGGGGGGGGGGGGGGGCGGGGGGGGTTGTTCCTTTCCACTTTTCAATAAGGGTTGTTCAAGATCCATTTTTCACACTTATCGCTGATCATGGTCAATATTTTCCTGTACATTTTATCTTGCCCCTCATCATCCCTTCGTTTCCTCAACGCCTCGAATATAGGGTGGTTTCTCGCCTCGGTTCCTTCATACGAAACAACATTTCGAGGAATAATGAAAAACTAAACAAGAAAAAAAAAGAAAGAAAAGAAAAACCGTTGGATAAAATACGTTTTCTGACTGGTGGAACGATGAGGGTTGTTTTTCAGGGGGGGGGTGGTTGGGTTTGTAAGAAACGTAGAAATGGAAGCACGTATAACCCGAGTACTGCCGTTAGCGAGAAAGAAAAAGAAAGACAGTGGGTTTGAAGGTTAAAAAAAGACAGACTCGCGTCGAAGAAAAGCCGTGGGTGGTTAAAAGGGGGTGGTTTGAAAGAAGGGGGTTGAGAAACAGAGCGAACGAGAGAGCACGAGGCAGCTAATATTTCCAGACAGTTTCTGCAGCCCCCACAATACTCACCTCACCATCTTCCCATCCCAAACCACCCCTTCGTCCACCCACGCTTTTCTCAACCACCCCATCGCCCCCCACCCCCAAAGCCCATTCTATACTCGGCCGAACTCTCGCCCGCCCTGCCCTCCCGTATATATAAGATCCTTTAAATGGGAAATCGAAACGTTTGGGAGATAACTCTTCGCCGGGGTGAGAATGTATTCAAAATGGCGGAACCCCAACTTCGAGGGGGTTGGGACGCGGGGACGAGGGGGAGGGAAAACCGAGTCGGCGAGAGAACGCGGTTATGGAGGCGGTATGGAAGGAGGATGGCTGACTGTAACCTCCCTATGATGATACGAAACATATTCCACCCTTAGGAGTGTCGGGATCCCGACTGTTGGGGGAAGAGGGAGGGGGGGCAGCCCTCTCCTCTATCCAACTATAAAATAAAATTCATCGTCTCTCGTTTTTTTTTTTTTCGTATTTTTTTTTCTTCCCTTTTTTTTTATTCGAGAGCTACCGCGTATTCTTTCGAGTCAGACTTACCTTGGAGCCCTTTCGAGGCTTCTGTAATATATTTTATATATAAGAAGATTGAAGATTCACCCTAGGAAATAAGGGAGGAGGTTTCTCTACCCCCCCGTTCGCCCTTCATCCCCTATTTTTTTTTATAATGCTTTTCTCTCTTCTTCTTATTCTTCTTTCTAATCCGATGTGTCTTGATCGATTCTGACTTTTATTCACGTTCGCTTCTGTTACTCCGCAGCGAGGATAAAAAAGCTTTTTCTTCACGGTTTTCCGTTTTTTTTTTTTTCTTTTTTATTTTTTGCTTCTTTCGCTGGAACGCCATTTTTTTTTATCAAGGAGGGGGTAGGTCACCTCGAAGATTTTTTTAGAATACATTTTTCTTTTCTCTCACTCCTGTTTCGTTTCGAGAAGCGTCGCGTGAAGCTTTCGCTTCATAGACCGAACGATCCGCTACGTATTTACTCCTTTTTCAACCCCCACGGAATTCCTCGATCCCGGGATACGGAATGTTCTTTTTAGCGAGAGACGGGATGGAGAATATCGAGGAATATCTCTTTGCATGTGCATCGGTTATATACGCATACAGGGTGACCGGTAATTTGATGTGGTTTTTAAATAAGGTCATTTCGAAGGTCATTTTAGTCACATCGAACTTTATCGACTAGGAGTCCAAATTTAGGGTCTCGCAAATTATTTTTATTTAATTTCCACCTTTTTACGAAAAACAAATAATTGAAAAAAATGCATAATTATTTTTTCGATTTCTTTTAAACCTCATAATTCATCCTCTATCGGGAAATTAACAATTCAACATTTGGAATTCAATAAAATTTGTATGTTTGCTCTATTAATTTTGTATATTAAGTTTTATATTTAAATTGAACTATTATTAATTTTATTAATTTTTTTGTTGAGTATTTCTTGATGAATTGTTTGTTTTTGCTAACAAGCTTGAAAACAAATGTAAAAAAAATCGCGGTTATTATAATTCAGTTATCATTCAATTTTGAGATGTTATTTTTTCTTAATCGCAATTAAGGGCGTTAATTGTTTTAAATGACCTCGGGAATGACCTTGTTCAAGCAATACGTTGAAACAACGAATCACCCTGTATATATATACATAGATATAATAATGTGTATGTATACAAAACGTTAACACGTCACATTCGTGGTGGAAAGAAGCGAGGGGTTTCGCGAGAATGCGCTAACTCCCTCATACATCATGCTGACACCCGTCTAAGTATGTCTCGCCAGATTTATCGCGTTTACCCGTGAGTCCGTGATATCGCGAGAACGAGAGCCGAATTTCTGTCTTTTTCTTTCTTTTTTTTTTTCGTTTTTCTCGTTTCTTTTTTTCGTCTTTATTTAAGTTCTTTTTCACGCGCCGCACGCCCCGTGGCAAACGTGTTTGCGGGATCGTGGAGGAGAGACACGCGTGTACGCATGCCCAAACGTGTCACTCTTTGCATCGGGTTCCCCCGGATCGTATTTTATTCTTTTGTTTTGTCAATTCGAGTTCGAGGCCCCGTGATGTCTCGTTGGGACGTGTAAGCTGGTCGAGCTTTTTTTATTCTCGTTTGAAAAAAAAAAAATGGGTGAGGGAAACACAAAAATTGAATTGTGCAGGGGAGGGACTTTTTTTTTTATTGATTTATATAGATATCTTGAGAGAATGTGGTTGAGAGTTGTATAAACTGGTGGAAAAGACAAAATTCTGAAAATGGGAAAAATTAGGTAATTATTTATTGAATTGTATTTCTATAATATTTATAAAAATTTTATTAAAATGAAATAATATTTAATCTGGAAATAAAAGAAAATATATATTTTAAATTTTTTAAACATGAAATATATTATTTCATCAAGAAATGACAAAACTTTCAAAATATTCAATATTTCAAAAATTCCAAAGATTCTTAAATTTTTTCATGAATAAATCGAGCAATAAAGTGTAACAAAAATGGGGTCCGATATTTCTCTAACTCGAAGGTAAAATAGGATATAAAAATATAATCCTTCAGAACAGGGGTTGTAAAAATACAGCCCTTCGGAAGAGGGGGTGAAAAAGCATGGTTCCGAGATCCTGGGAAAGTGACAATGAGATTGGGAGGTCCCGGGTGATCATCAGAGTTGAAGAATCGTTTTTCCCAAATTCTGGGTGATCACGTGTTATTTATATGATATTTTCTTAGTATTGCACCCTCGGAGGGATAAAACAGGAAAACCGAGGAGGAAAGATATAGTTTCGGTGATGAGAAGAGTCTTCATACGTGGGACGGAACGTGCGAATGCACTTCGGAACCCGAGCTAATCCGTTTTAAGTACGAGAGGGTTGACGAGTACCAGGGTGTTGAAGGGGGTTGCAAAATCTGGTGGGAGAAAAGGACATTTAAGGTGTAAGTTTTAGCGAAGGGATAACCATGAGATTTCGTATCCATTTATCCAGAAAATAATCCTGAGATAGCATCGGTCCACCCCTGTATCGTTGCATCCCCATTTGATACGAGAATCCGCGTGTTTTCCGGTGGATGAACGAAAAGGGGTTGCGAGGGTGGTTTTCATCTCGAAAGTTGAAGCAAAGATTAAAGATTATTTACGAGATGACGATAACGTGTTTATCTAGCGGTGGTAATCAATCTTGAAAAAAAAAGGGGTTGCTCTCGCGTCGGTACGTATATATCGATGGTGAGCACCCTCTCTCCCGGGATCCCGAGCGTTTTCACGCTAGGGCGAGCGAGAAATGCTGCGTGTCACGACATATTCATTTCTCGCTGTTTCTAAGGATAATACTCGTATACGTGTTTACACAGCCGTCGTCTTTATCCGAGTCCCAATATCACCAGTCGAAATTGGATATCCACCGTTATAGATCTTCTCGCCGTTTCACGCCCTTTCGTTTGAGTGGTCACACGGCTATGTTTCCTCGACAACTTAAGGGGGTACGGCTCAATTTCGAAAAGA
Source organism: Ophioninae sp. A BG-2022a (assembly GCA_030523105.1). Classification (NCBI taxonomy): domain Eukaryota; kingdom Metazoa; phylum Arthropoda; class Insecta; order Hymenoptera; family Ichneumonidae; species Ophioninae sp. A BG-2022a. The sequence goes on along the minus strand of JAPYZI010000403.1, from coordinate 3,640 downwards.
AAAAAAAAACCTTTTTTTACACGATAGTATCGCCAGTAAATATTTTATTTTTGATTTATTTATACTAATTTATTTGTACTCGTTTCATTTTTTATTTATTTATACTAACAAAAATAAAAACGGGGTTGACATATTATTTAAAAATCGGATATTATTCAACACCCTAATATTCAAGCCCTATTTTTCACCAAACCCCTCTCCCTGTCCTCATTCAAAAAAACATAATCAACCTCCATCAACCAAAAAGCTTAAAAAAATCATATCCAATATTACCCCATCGCCAGTTTTCGTCCAACCCCTTCCTCCCTCCACGGACCATTTTCAGCTCCAGAGATCCGAGCATCCCTCCCACAGCTCGGGGGTTGCATTAACGACTCGCGTTTCCGTCGAGGTGGCTGGCAGAGGCCAGCCGGAAGGTGGGCATCGAAAGGGGTTGAAACAGCCGGGGCGGCAGATCTAGCTTCCGCCACAGACGAGAGTTTCAAGTCCGGGGGTTGAAGAAGAGAATCGTGGAGGAGGGGGGAGAGGTGGTTGCAGAGGCAACAGCGGGAGCATGTTGTTATTTACGGTATTTAGATAACCGGCTTACGTAGGTCGCTCACACCCCCATTGGCCGTGATCCCGCACTCGAGATAGCGGCGGTGCGCCGTTGCTCCGCGACTGTATACACCACCGTAGGCACCTACCCTCAAACCCTCCTCATTCCTATATTCCTCCTCGTTCCCATGTTCACCAATGTTAAATGCCATGGATTTCATACACGTACAGTTTCAAATACATTCACGTGTATATATATATATATATTGGTGTGCATTTGTGTGTACAGGGTGTCCGGTAATTAATGGATAAGCCTGAAATTGCTCAAGGCTGATAAAAGAGCTCAAAGCTACCGAAAGACGGATGAAAAAAAGTATAGCAAAAAGAATATTAAAAGTACTATTTTTAACCATTATTTTATTTGTTTATTTATTATTTGTTTTTTTATTTTATTATAGGAAATTGATTTAAGATATATGGAAAAGGGATTTTATCAATTTTTTCAATGTAAAATTCATTCGATTGTTCAATTTAATATTTATAAGATTGAATTTAGTTTTCGATGCATTTTTTTCTTCTTCTATATTTTTTTTAAATTTAGATATTACTAGCTAGTCATAATTATTATTCCCTATACATCGATAAAATTATTATAAAACATAACATTAAGAAATAACCATTAAATTCATTCATTACTCACTTTTACAGTACAAGCATGAATAGGGTTCGTTTTTTATTTTTTTTTTGTTTTCTATACTATATTCAAATAACCACGTAAGATATATTTTTTTTTTCCTCGTATTTTTTTTTCTTCAATATCGTCAGCTGCTTTTATTTAAGAAATTCTAGTTTTGCTCGTTGATCACCGGACACCCTGTAGGTATATTTATATTTATATAAGAGGACACGTATGCACGTGTGACTGTAGAAATACAGACTCGGGAGTACGATCCGTTCAGCTTGCAGATTATTATAACGAGCATCACGTTGGGCATTAGCATACGTATCTGTTCTCCCTGGAAACCAACGGCGTTGGGCAGTTGCAGGAGGACAGCAGTTGCATTTCTCTTGCGGAATATCCTCATCCACCCCCTCCCCCTTCTGAACCCCCTCGTCCAACCTTCGTCCTTTGCAACGATAGGCCAATGTGATACACGTGTTGGCTCACTTCTCGATGGGTGAATAACGTTACGTTGCTACGAAACACTCTGTACCGTATAAACATCGTATTAGCTTTGAAACGTTGTTAGGTTATGTTCCAAGGGCTCAAGCAGGAGAGCCGAAGAGCCGGATTTTTTTTTACGACCTTAATTTTGCTTCCTGATCTACCTCAAAATTATTTATTTTCTTGGGATTAATTAGGACAAAAATAATTTGACGAATCGTAAACAACAATGGGATATGATATTTTTAGATTTTTGATTAATCAAAGACGTGGGAATACATTTGAAAATTTTGGAAAGTTGTGTGTGAAGTATTTTGATTTGTTTTTTTTTGTTGCATAAACCTAAACAAAGAATGAAATTTTTAAAGTTTGAAGAAATTTATATGAAAAATCGTATTTTCACAATTTCAATTCTCATCTTTCTAAACTTCTAAAATCCAAAACAACGGAACCGTAAAAATGAAAAAAAAACCTATTAAAAATTCCAAATTCTAAACACAAGAAATAGTTCTAGAAGTTCACAAAAAAATTTGTCTACGCAAAATTTGAATAATCATCCGATCGGTCAATGAGAAAGTATTCCGCGTCGTCTCCCTCGAGGATCAAAAGCTCAATCGAGAATCATTAATCATCGTCAGTGAGATTTGTCGGATCCGAGGTTTTCCCGTGGACGAAATTTTCACGTGGCACGTGAAAATGTTAACGTCCCACGCGAATCTTCGTTTTCTGCATATCGGTCGTAAAGCTCGTCGATAAGGGACGAGGAATAACGCGGAGGCTTTTGACGGGATGAGTAAATGTATTTTATGGTTTTGGAGATCGTTCGGTGAAGCGAAGGGGGTGGTGGTGGGTCACGTGTTTATAGTCCGCGAAAGTCAGCTCAGCAAATTCTGGGACTGTCGTATGAGCCCAAATACTTTGATCCCCTTTATACGCATTCGTTCATCCCTTAAGTTGGCCGAAACGTTTGGTGAAGCCCTATCTAACGTATCTATGTTACTCGTGGGATCGCGTTGTTGCAACGCCCACCAAAAAGCAACGCGTTAACCACCTCCCGAGGACGCGTTCGTTTTATGCATCCTTTGGGATCGTAACGAGAGCCTCGTCGACGATTCTCCGCTGAAACGATGATCCTCCAGACTAAATAAACGTCCAACTTCGAACCCTCGAAAGTATGATCGACCTGTCAAAATTTCTTTCACCGGACCAATACTCTATCCGCCAGAGATGTCAATAAAAATCCCAGGGATGACGAACAAACGCGTAAAATTGACCGCAAAGTGAGAGGAAAATATTCAAAAAAACTATTCGAAATAATAATTTAGAAAATATACAGGGTTTTCGACGACCGAATGTCATCCGTGAGCTTGGGGGGTTGGGGGTGAAATTTTGAGTCGATTGATACAGGGATGTATCGTTCCCGGATGATCCCCTCAATCATTATGCATTTTTACAGGCATCCTATCAGGAGTGTACGCTGAGGGGACTTGCGTCACCCAGCGATCCACCGTTTAATTCACCTTGAACTCTCCGTTTCTAAGGAAAAATGTCGAAATAATATTTTAGAAACGTTTTTTTGCATTTGCCCAGTCTAATTTTGTACTTTTGGGAAAAACTCGGGCGTATTCGTAATCAGCGGAAAATTTCCGATCAAATACACCCTTTAAATACTTAAAAAACGGAAAAAAATTTTTTTTCGTCCTTCCGGGCCGCTTTTGACGAATCTCAAAAATCACGATATTTCAAAAGGTCGTAGGGTGGGCATTTTATATGCTATTGAGGTTTAATTGGTGAGTTTGGAAACGGTTTTTGCCTAACTTAAATAATGGCGTTGGATTTGTATCGATATCTCTTATAGTTTTCCCGGAAAGTCCACTTGAAAAATGGCTAAAAAAAACGCAAAGGGGTATGTATGGAAAAATTTGCAAAAATCGATGG
>JAPYZI010000402.1:76743-155516 GCA_030523105.1 Ophioninae sp. A BG-2022a | reverse complement strand
AACCCAAACAAACAACCAAACAAAAAAAAAAAAAAAAAGAAAAAAGTCTCTCTCACTGTCTCGCCCTCGAGACAACGACGAGGAACGACGAGAGGAAGAGAGAAAGAGAAAGGAAAGCCTGAGTGAGGCACCAATGTTGGGGAGGGCGGGGGAGGGGTAAAAACCCCCGAGTATAATTGCCAGAGGGTGGAAAGACCGAAAACCCCCGGAATCCTGGGGTTGTGCAAGGGTTTTTTTTTTCTTCCTCTTCTCTATTCCTCTTTCGTTTTCTCGCTTCGCGCAGCGAACCTTCGAAAATTTCGAGTGAAAAGTCGATACCCCAGCTAGAATTATTCTGTACTCAGGCTAACTGGAAATTCGACCTATTCCTTGAAACCGATCATTCTAGAGGTTATTCGAAACAAAATGCTTTTATGCTTAATTAATTATTGAGTCGTTGCCGTTTGTTGTTTTACGAACTTTTTTATTTTATTTTAATTGCTGGTGAAGTTTATGGCCCTTCGGCTATTTTCTATTCGACTTAAATGCAAACGAAAATATAAAAATTCTTTAAATGGGATTAAATAAGATTTATCCTTTACGTTAAATTTCATTAAGCAATGTTTCATGTAAGTTAAAATGTTATATGAGGTTTTATTTAACTTTGAATTTTTTTGAATTTCAATAAAAATTTAAGCTGAGATTTAATTTGATGTTGAATTTTTTGACAAATTTTAATCAAATTTTACCTAATATTTGATTTGATTTTGATTTTTTTAAATTCCAAAACATTCTTTAAATTATTTTCTCTTTAATGTTTTTTCTTTCCTTGCGAGCAAAATGTCACCTCGTCCCAAAGTGAAAAACGATTTTTTTAAATCAACTGATAATAAATCGAGACGTTTGGAGAACCGGCAAGCAAAAAAAAAAGATCTATTATTTCGAATACGTCAATGTAATTTTTTACTAACTTCGACTTCGAAAAGGGTTCGATTGTTTTTTATGCGTTAGCGATTTTCCACTACAATTCGAAAAGGGCTTCGGACAATAAAAAAGAATAAAAAAAAAAGAATATAAAAAATAAAGAAATATAAATAAAATACGTCTAAACAGTGATTATTTATTTTGCTAAAGAAAAATACTCTTTTGTAAATATTTACCGTTAAATAAATAGAAACAAAAAGGCCTATAAAATATTCAGTTTCGACTCGACTGATGATACATTCTTCTTATCAGTTTTGTGAATTTTGAATAAAATGGAGATTTTAAAAAATCGAAGATAACTAAATGTAAAAAAAAGTACCCCATAATAATGATGCTTTATTTCAGTGAGGGCTTCCTTTTTTTAGACATTTACCATAAAATGAAAAGAAAAAAAAGAGGGAAGAGAAGAGGGGAGAAAAGCGTTAGAAGTGGCGGGAGACCCTTCGGCTCGTGAAAGAAAATCGATGCAAGTATGCGTCGAGGGCCGGACGCCCTTTTTCCCGTGACAATCGCGTGCACACATTTTCGTGGGCGGACGAGCACGCGGCGAGGTTGGAGGAGGAGGGGAGGGGGCAGCAGGTGTTGTCGCATCGTTGCACGATGCATACACGTGTCGCGCGACAAACACAGGAATTCCCTTAAAAATGTATACACGTGGACATACGCCGAAACGTGCAAACCTCGACGATTTCAACGGGGGGGGGGGGTGTACCATATGAAAATTCAATCATAACGATTCGCGTTATAAAAGTTTGTGGACAACTAGAAACTGAGAATTCTTAATACGACTTGTTTGGACTTCGCGTGCACGTTTTCGTTTATTCATTTCTGGATAAAAATAAAAATTACGACTGTGTGGCATCGTTAAACTGAATTTATTGATTATTGTTGCCGATGTTTATTCAATTATATATATTTATTCAATTATTTATATTTCTTCGATTATTTATCTTTTTATGAATTATTTATATAATTCTTTATATTTCTTCGAGTATTTATCTATTTTCCAATTGTTTTCATTTGTTTGATCGTAGAGGCTCGTAAAAACTGGAATTCCGTACGTGTGAGTTTGTTGAGAGAATAATTTATTTACTGTAACTGCCAATAGGTATTCTTTTATTTATTTATTTATAGAACCTTATAAAATTATAAACTTGTGTTGCTACGCGCAACTAAATAATTAATTTATTATTATTACAAATATTTGTTCATTTATTTATTAACGAAAGCTCGTAAAAATCGGAATTCCGTTTGATGGCATCGTGAAATCGTAATTAATTTATTCATTGTTTTCGTCAATGCGTAGTGTATTACAAATACGAATACATATTGACGAATTATTAAAAAACAGTATAAGGAAAAAAATATGAAAAAATTGAGATGTCAGACTGCTGTCACAATTAAAGGAATCGTTCCTCACCTGTGGCAACTTAACTATAAGAAGAAGGTCTGGAGACTACGTCCCAAACGTAATCTATTCTTCACAAATCAATTTTTGAAAAAAATATTATTTATTTCTTCCACACGGTACGACATGTTAACGCTTTTACCTGTCCCAGCTGTGCCCTTCCATTTCTCCCTATTCAAACATGCTACCACATTTCTTCCTTGTTCCACCATATCTTCTTTCCTATTCAAATACCCCAACAGAACTTTAAACCCTTACGTTATGCTGTAACGCATTCGTCAAGGGCACGGGGAAACTGTGAAAAACCCGTACCGGTAAAACGTCCCTGGATAATTATGCAGACATTGGGCTCCATTCCAATTTTGTCATCAGTTTTTGTTTTTTGTCATAAATTGGTTTAATCAGTTACTACAAAAACATTTACTCTGCGGAAACCGATATTTTTAATTATTTCCATAAGTTATGGGGTTTTAAAGTTTAGATATAAAAACTGCGGTAAAACAAAAAAAAAAGGTAAATTGCGTCAAAATCATTCATTATTAAATCGCTTTGTCTGACGAAGACGATTGTTTCAATAATCAACATTTTATTATTCTTTCTTAAAAAAAAATACATTTATTTTTATTTCTCGTATAAAACAAATAAAAAAATATAAACAATGCATTTACTTCAACTCTAATATGTATTTCATTTAATTATTTATTAAAAATATCGTTATTTTAATCGTAAATTTATTAAAACACTGAACTTTAAATAATAACAGTAGATAAGGTCCAAAAAGAAATTCAAGTTCACGTTCGAATTTAATATTATACATCAAAATGTATAATCGATTTAATTTAATTATTTATTTATTTATCACCTCGTTACCATCAACCAACTGTTAAAGTCAACTCGAAATCCAAATCCTCGTAAAACCAAAAACGAAAAAACGAAACAACCACCTATATCCGGAACAGTGTGCATTTTTGTTTAAATCGGAGCAAAACGGTGCACGTGAAGTGCACAATGGACTTGAGCCCTTTTCTCTGTCACCATTTCCCCTTCAATTTTTCGTTCCTCGGCCTTAATGCCCTTATCACCGATTTACAGCGAGAGTTCGTCTTCGTTATTGCGGCATTTTGCTCTTCACTACCAAACGTCCGGAATGTTTCATTCACGTTAGAAACAGACAGAGAGAGGAGAGAGAGAGAGAGGGGGAAATCTACATACGAAAAAAGAAAAGCAAGAGCAGAACGTGGCCCAGCGTAGAACAAAGCGCACGTGGACGACCATGAAGCAACTGAGAAACCGGAGACGTAAAAGAGACCGGTAGGAGGGGAATGAACGTTAGTAGAGGAGGAAGTGGCAGTAGAAAGAGCCTGAACCGCCGCTACTACGGTGATCCACCTCTGCATCCCACAAGAGAGAGAAATGGATAGAAAGAGAGATTCAGAGAGAGAGAGAAATAGACAGTGGGAAAGAGAGGATCAACTCCACACTCCGCTGGTTTGGCTCACGTCATAGCCCAAAGATGCCGTGAAACGCACGCGGAAGTTGCGCGAGCAGATATAGCCCAAGAAACGAAGTCTTCCCCCCTCGCTACGTTTTTTCGTTACATCGTTTGGGTTTGTTAATTCATTTTGCGTTTTTTTGTTTGTTTCTATTGAGTATTTTGTTCCTAAAGCCTTTTTTGGTTTATTTTGCGTTTTTTAAATTCATATTACTTTGTTTTTATTCATATTACGTAATATTATTATTAATATTACGTTTTTTTGTTTTTATTGCCTTTTTTTTTATTTATTTTCCATTTTTTTATTCATATTTCGTTTTTTGTTTCTTTCTTTTGCGTTTTTGGTATTTTTTGTTAGATTATTATTTAGTTAATATTTTTTTTGAATGTTCGTTTTTTATTTTTGTATCATTTTTATCCCCCTAATTACTCGAAAGTTTTTTTACTGGGACATAATAAAATTTATCATTATCATCATCGATCTCTGCTCTCTCCATCTTTTGTAAATATATTTTTCTATTCTTTTTCTTTATACTTTTTTTTAAATTAATTGTTCTGTTGTTTAATATATTAACATAATGTTTAATATAACATTTCTTCTTTTGTAACGTACTTTTAAGACTTGCTTTTTTTATTTTCGATATATTTTTCAGATTCATTGATTTATTTCTTCGAAATCTGTTTTCCGAGTGGAAGGAATTAACACGTGCACGATAAAGGAGACATTGTTATTAGGATAAGTCGGAGGATACAAAAAGGGATTTGTGAATATATTGGAGAAATAGAGGAAGTATGTAGAAAGATATGCAAAGACAAAGGGGAGAAGGGAGGATCAATCGAAGAAAAAATCCAAATGTTTAATATTGGTGATAAAAGGGCATGCAAAATGAAAAAACAAAAATTAGTTATGGTAGTTCGAATTGTACAAATTAACATTTCGATAAAAACTTTTTGTAAAATTATACAACTTTTATTTGATTGATTGTTTGATAAATTCGTTTTTCTATTTCTTTATATAATTTTATTCAAAATATGTTATTTTTATTTATTTATATACTTTTGATATTTCTTTTTATTTAATATAATTTAAATATATATTTTTATTTACTCTTTTATAATTTCGCTTTCCTTTTTTTTCATGTGTGTTTTCAGCTATATCTTTTTGTTTCGATTATCTTTAATTTCAAATTAAATTATCTTTTTGTTTCGTTAATTCTTTATCGTTATTCGGTGTCTCTTCAGAGTCGCAAAATTCCGTTTGGTTACGAAAGTTATTTGGGGCATATTAAATTGCCCACAATCAATTAATATTCACGCAGTTTTTTCAACTTCTCGATGTCCTGAAGGTATTAAAAAAATTGTTATAAAAAAGAATAAAATGATAAAAAACAAAGTCCGAAAAAAACGAATGAAGAAAATCCGAAAAATAAAAAAAGCAACACAATTTTTTTATTCGTGAAGTAAAAACCTATAAAAATATATTTTCCATGCAAAAATAAAAATTTGAATATTATACAAATGAAAATCTGACCGTCATTTTTTTAATCCGCTAAAAAAAAACAAAAATTAAATATAACAAAATACGAAAAAATGTTCGAACCCAAAAATAAATAATATAAAGTTTAAAAATAATTTTATTTTTAACTCGAAAAGTCAAAAACCAAAAACCGATAAATAAATGAAAGATTCGAATAATCCGAGAAATAAAAACGCGGGGAAACATCTATGAGGTATTAACGAGATATTCGCGATCTGCTATTTTTCTTCGTATCCTTCAAGAATGTAATTTCGATGTTTGGGCATTTGTTTTCTTTGCCGCAGTTCGTTGCTTGCGACTTGTATTCCCTGTAGTTTCTTGCAATGCTATTTACTTTGTGCTACCTTGCGCTGTTCGGTTTAAAAGTAAATAAAGGAAGAGCGTATGAAAAAGTGTGTCAACGGCAACGACTCAGTTCTGTATTTCATACAAGGTGCCTCGCTCCTTCCACCGAATTTCCTTATCAGAATCTTTTCTTCAGCATTTTGCTTCGAGAAAATAACTTCTCGTTTTTTCTCGAAATGGACAAATTGCAAAATTTCAGTAAAATTACAGAATGTAACAATCGAAAATCGATTTTCCCTCCCAATTAACAAAACGAAAAAATATAAATGTATATTTTTAAAAATATTCAACTTTTAAATACTTCGAAATTATCAAAATGGTTTCAAAATTAATAGATAGTACAACTAATTAATTTCTTAGCAAAGCGGTAGATTTTTAAAACTTTCAAGATTACAAAAATTGGTACAATATAATTGTGTAACAAAATTATCAAATTTCGAAATAATAACTTCTTCCCTGTTTTTTTTTTAATTTCGTAAATTTTTAGTTAAAAATCTATTATTTTGGACTTTCCTTTACTTTGTATTTAGTCGTCTTTTTTTCAAAACATTCAAGTTTTAAAAAATGAACAAACTCCTCCCGAAATTATTTAATTTTGAAAAACTAGTCAATTTGACAAATATTGAAAGCTGAAGATCAAAAACGTTAATAAAAATGTACAAAAATAATATTCCTCTCGAAAATATACTATATAACCAAAAAAAAAAAAAAAAACATCAGCAAAAAAAAGTTTGTCTCCAAACGCAATTTATCCTCAAAACCCAATAAATAAATAAACAAAAATCTAACAATCTAGAAAAATGATAAAAAATGTCATGCACTTTCCTCGAAATGTCGAACATCTACGAATCAATGAATTTACAATCTAGAAACCTATAAAACGATAAAAAATAAAATGGCCGAAAATTTCCCACGTGTCGATCATCGTGTACTAGCATTTGCACTCGTGCGATCCAGATGCGATATTCGTGTTCTAAACTCTCACGCTCCACTATCCACTCATCGGAATATCGTAATAGCACCAACCGCGTTAAAATCCGTATTTTCTCCAAAAAAAAAAAAAAAAAAAAAAAAGAAAGAGAAAAAAAAAAAAAAAAAAAAAAAAAAAAAAAAAAAAAAAAAAAAAAAAAAAAAAACGTAGTTCGTAGCGGTGTAGCTTCACGAGTCACTAGCACGAAAAAGTCACTAGAAATCCACGTATCATTTTCAGACTAAAAAAGAAAACCTAGTGACACTCATAAACACCAAAAGAACTAAAAGAACTACGGAATGGAAAAATGATTATTTCGTGGTGACGAAAAATTATGAAATTTCGATTTTTTAAATCGAACCCAAACGAGCCCAAACAATACTGATATTCGATAACCGAGTGTACAAAAGGAAACCACGAGCGCAACCACGATGGGCAATATGTGCGTTCAGTGCCCTGACACGAACTCGATTGGACTGTGTCCTAGGGCCCTCTCTCTAGTTTGCTTCAACGATCTATACGACGATCGTCTCTCTCTCTCCTTTCATTTCCCCTCTCTGTCTTACTCGCCACAGGAACGTGCACACACGCATACTCTCTGTCTCCGTCCTAAACGCAACGGGGCAAGGCCCCCGCGCTTAAAGTTCCTCCTCCCCCTCCCCCTGGCCGCCCCTCCCCCCGGCCCTCTCTCTCATTGGTCACCGTCCACGTAACCTAAAACTTCGACGTACAGATTCCTCATTTCCTCCGGCACTCTTCGATTTTTCCGTAACGAAACACTCGTTAAACGGTTCCGCCACTTTTCTGGTGGCGGTTAGTTTTCATAGATAGCTAATAAAATAAAAATAATATTGAAATAATCAAAGAATAATCGCTTATTATGAAAAACTCTGGATTTTATCAGCGATTATTATTTGATTTATTTTTTATTCATTTATTTGATAATAATCTGACTCTGGGGTAATCATTACAGTAAAATAGAAATAATAAATGATAAAGCGTAACTTAAAAATGAAAATAATAAATCATAACATTGAAATTGAAATAATAAGTTAAATAATAATTAATGATAAAGAAATTCACGGTGTATTTAAGAGCGATTATTATTTTATGGGGTATTGGTATTTTAGTATTATTATTGGCGATCCGCGTTGAAAAAGTATAATCGATTTTTGGTATATCGATGTTCGAAAATATCTTTGTAAGAATTTAAGTTTCCCTACTTGAAAGTTTGAAGAATTCGGTTGTTCGATAATAAACGATTTTTGTGAAATATACAAATATTTATCATTATTGAATCGCTTAATCCTATGAAGATGATTACTTGAATTGTTTATAAACTAAATTTCGTCCATACATTTCGTATACGAAATATTATTGCCGTTGTTAAAAGATAAATTTTGTTAAATCAAAATAAATTCATTGTTTCACCATGCATAGATGACATAACAAGTACTATGATTGGTTTACACTAAAGCTCGACATGCCCTGCAAGTTTTGCAAAAAACTAATTTCTTCGATCTTTATTTTTAAACAATTAACTGCTCATTTTTTGAACGGAGAATCGTTTTTTTTGTCAAAAGCGTACTATGTTTACAGAATTTGATAAAATAAAAAATCTTTCTACACTGTTACATCCAGGACTATACAGATTTTACATTTTCTTGTAAAATCTGTAAAATCTGTAAAGTCTCTCTTGAAGCCGTTTTGTCCGAAAAAAAATAATATCAAAATATTTCTACGAATAAAAATATGGTGAATGCTCCGAAAAGAATTCAAATTCCTTTTATTATACTCCCAAAGAAGATTGTGAAAGATCGTCTTTTTTTCAGCCGTTAAAGTGGTGTTACACCTTAAGAAGACTTGTGCACGGTTAACACTCGGATTGGTGACCGCTAGGCCGAAGATCGACGCGTCGTGTACTAGAGGATAAAAAAAAACGAATATACGGGGCCATCTATTCTGGCATGGGTTTTCGTCAGTTTCCCTATGCCCTAGACAAAGTATAATCTCTTTAAGATATGGAGGTTTAGTTAGATTTGATTAACGAAGTTCAGGAAGATAACGATGAGAATAATACGGTTGGGAAGTAATACGTAAACGGTTTCACGTCGGTTGATCACACGCCAAAATATCACGGGAAAAATATCACCGACAGAATATCACACGACAAAACATCGCGACGATAAAATATCCCCAGGAAGTCCAAAAATAAACAAACCCATACGAACATACAAGCACACATAAACAAACACACGCAAAGAAATGCAACCCAAACAAACCCAAACGATGATGTTTTGTCGTGCGATATTTTGTCGTGTGATCTTTTGTCAGTGATACTTTGTTGTGAAACCCAAACGAACATACAAATGCACACAAACAGACGCAAAAAAAACTCAAACAAACCAAACAATGATGTTTGGTCGTGCGATATTTTGTCGTGTGATCTTTTTTCAGTGATACTTTGTTGTGAAACCCAAACGAACATACAAATGCACACAAACAGACGCAGAAAAAACTTAAACAAACCAAACAATGATGTTTTGTCGTGTGATGTTTGGTCGTGCGATATTTTGTCGTGTGATCTTTTGTCAGTAATATTTCGTTGTGAAATCCAAACGAACATACAAATGCACACAAACACACGCAAAAAAAACCCAAACAAACCAAACAACGATGTTTGGTCATGTGATATTTTGTCAATGATATTTTGTCGTGTGATACTATGTCATGCTGCCACGTAAACACCTGCTCGGCTATCGGTTAGAACTAAGAAAATAAGGAATAAGGACCACTCGGCCTATTTTCATTTGACGAAATTACGTTTTTAGTAAATCCTACCAAAATACTTCACGGATCTAAAAACTATGAAACATTAGGAAAGAGTTTGGGTTTTGGCAAGAAATGGAAAAGAAAGCATAGTTATTTCTGGTTATGTCTAGAACTATCGGTTAGGGTAACCAGATATCAATGCACTTTTTCTCTAAACAGCAGCATTCGTCTGCAGCACGCAGAAGTCTCGGCTGCAGACGTTTTTTCCAGATATTCTACGTTTTTTTATAACTTCTATTTTCATAATTCTGTTTGTACAAAAATTTTACAATTTTTGTATTAATTAAAAAATATAAATTTAAATAAACAATTTTGCAATTATTGTCCACAGCATTCGTAGAGAAAATTGTGGAAAATAACCACATAATTGTACACTCTTGGTTAGTTATTAAGGTCGTAGTCTAGTACCTCGGTTTCGGAAAATTAACTTTATTTCGAATGTTTTGTAAACATTTTTGGCAAAAAATACGATATATTGACGAAATTATAGCACCTATACGTGAGAACCTCGTAATAGCGCGCGCTGAACCACGACAGCTGCAACACGTTTTTTTTTTTTTTTTTCGAAAAAACGTTTTTACAGTCTGTTCGGATAATAAAAAATGTTCTAATCAATCGATTCGGCTGAAACTTGGTTATATTATTCTACTCATCAATACGAACTAGGAATTTTTTACGTCCGTAACTTTCCATTTTACAGTTCGATTTCCACTTTAAAAAAGTCACGTTTTTTCGAAGTCCATCACTTTATTCTATGTTATTTATTTTATGTTATTTTTCAACAAAATTGTTTAATCCTAGTTCCAACCAGAAGGAAAAGCTTACGAAATAATCGTCTTTAAATTTTTTAAATCTCAGATGTCCTCAAGTGTCAGTCATCCAAAGTCAGCCATCACCCACCATTTCTTTGGGAAGCTAACTACAGTGCTACGAAATTAAAATAAAAAATTTTGTACATTCTCAAATACCATTAATAATATATTAAAAATCAAAGCAATTAAATACTATTTTTACTAAAAATAAATTCCCGAAAAAAGTATTGCAAAACGTTAAAGATACCAGACTACGACCTCAAGCTGCAGCTGCAACAAAGTTAAAATCTCTATCGTTGGAATGCTGTGAATTTGCTTTCAATTTTTTATTTTTATTATAAAAAATAAAAGATCGCTAATTTTTGTATAAATCGCTGAATGAGAATTAGAAAAAACGTTCGCGCTAATTGAAAGTACTGAAAAATGATTTTCGTAGGTCAAACTTGCGGATGGAAATACGTAAAATAAAAATAAAACTATATTCGTTTCGTACTAACGATACAAACTTCAGTATCATCAGCTATACGAGAATCCGCAAGGCCTCGTAACTTTATGGTCCTCAGTGGCTGACCATCGATTTGTCATATATTTTATTAATGCTGAATTTCATCAATATTGAAAGGAAGAAATAAAGATAGATGGAGAGGCTAGATTAGATGTACTTGGCTAGATTACATGGACTTGTTCAGGACGAAAGGGCTTATGTGATGTCTCAGCGCCATTGACGTAGTAGAATAATGCTGACAGTTAATAGAATAATACGCGAATAATTATATTTACGATAAAATGAATTTAAAATCGAATTTAGACATTTTAATTTTTTTACCGAATTTAGAATTGCGGCAAAATAAATTAAAAAATCGAATTTAAACAAATAAAAAAGAAAAAGTTAAAAAAGCAATTTTGAAAAATTGAAAAACTTATGTTGACATGTAACGATGAAAGTAAAGCTCAAAAATAGAAAACTCAGAGAGATTTAAGAAAAAAAAAACGAGTCATCACGTAAATGCATTTTGATCGACGCTCGATCCAATTGTGATCGTTACCTCAAACACGCTGAACTTTCGAGATTGATCGAGTTCATGGACTTGAAGTTCGCACCGTTGCAATCCAATGAAAATTTTTTCTCATTTTTTAAACACCTTTAGTTCCATTATTTAGCGAAATATTTGTTTCCAATTTGAATGATTAATTATCACTATAAAATTTGAATAATTATTGAGGCATCTTCGTTACGATATCGGTAAAAAAAAAACAATAAAGAAATTGAAAAATAATTATTTTCGTTGCTCCGGAGCGTTGCGAACTTCAATCTCATCCGAGTTCACCCTCTTGTTTTGGAAAGTGGACTATGAAAGAAAGGGGTCTAAGTTCGCTGGGTCGGTTTGTTTGTATTCGGCTATATTGTATGGAAGAAACAGCTACAGGTTCGTTGTTTGGGTTTGTTTAAATTTGCGAATATTACATGATAGATGCCTATAGCTTCCGCGTTTGGGTTTGTTTGGGTTTGACAATATTCTATGAAAAAAGGGCTATAGGTTCGTCGTTTGGCAATTAATCTTATTACTGAAAGAGGAATCGTCGAAATCGATATTGCCCGGAGGAAATTTGGGTAAGAATATATCTGGCACGACATATAATTACGTGCACAAACCGTTTCTTTTCTTTCAGCCGACGTGATCGAGTAATTTAGTGAGAATATTTCGAAGAAGCTGCGTCGCAACGATATACGGTTGGTGGGTCCATGAATAAAAGTACGTTTGGTACGAGCATTGAGAGGAAGAGAGTAAGAAAGATGATGACCTTAGAGCGGGTTAGTTCCCGGTACAAGGGAAAGGGAATCGTCGAGGTATTTTTTTCCTCGGCCTCTCCGTTCCTTCCTTCTCGCCCGTGCGCAAGGACAGGAGGAGGTTTCCAATGGTGGAGAAGTTCGAGGTCCTCTAAGGTAAAGAGCTATCGGTATAGGAACACGGCGTTTGGGATTTCGTGAAAATTCGTGCAGCCAAAGTTCCCTTCAAGGTCAGGTCGTTGAGTTTCGCGAGGCAATAGGACACACGCGACACGTATGCCATTCGAAAATCGAAAGTCTACGGTCTCCCGGTAAATTATACCTAGATAGGGGGGGGGGGGGGTGGGGGGGGGGGGGGGGGGGGGGGGGGGGGGGGGGGGGGGGGGGGACCGGCGTGAAAGATGGCATTTGCTACATATTCCGCAGAAACACCACCGCGAATATTTCAGTCGCGCAAAGCTTCAAGCTTACCCCACTGGACAACTCGAAATCGTTCACCAGCGGACCTACAAACTTCACTTTCATCCAAAAACTGAGCTGTAACTGCCACTAAATCGTAGCTAATTATGAAATATGGATTGCAGGAGTGTGTTCCGGCTTTAAACGATGATGAAGAACGATCAGTGAAGGAAACAAAAAAGCAGGCTGAAAATACCTGGTGGATGAAGCCACCATGGATTGACCAAGGATGGATGTTGGTTGCTGGGGCCGTCACCAACAGGGGTGTACATCCTCCTCCGACTACGTCACGCCCGTCACTGGCACCCCGTGCTTGCATCCCCGCCACCGTTAAACCGGCCGGCGAGCAAACTTTCAGCCGCCACCCCCCCCCCCCTCCGCTCCCACCTCTCTTCCCTCTTGTTCCATCCCCTACGCTGGATTCCAGGCGTTTCCCCTTCCTAGCCAAAGGGGGTTGCAAGGTTACCGCTGCTACCGCCTTTCCGCCGACCACCCCCCGAGGCCGCCAACCACCGACCCCGTACTGCCTCCGACGCAACCCCCGGCGACTCTCCTACACGCAGCTCTAGACGCACACGACCATCACTTTCCCTTGCGCTCTTCTATATAGAACACTTTCACTTGCGCCGGTCGTGTTCGGCGGTGCGACAGGGCTCGTACTTTCAGGGCTGGCGTCGCCCACGTGCTCAGACGGGAGGCTTTTTCACCCTCGCCGGTTCAGTTTCTGTTCACCAAAATCTCCTGGTACCATAAAGTAGACCTGAATTTTTCCGGTACCATGATTTAGGCCTTATTCTAACTGGTTCCATGATGTAAAACTGGTTTTGATTCATACCATGGTCTAGACATAATTTTGATTCGTATCTTTGTATGAATTTCAAGTAAACATTAATTTTGTTTGGTTTTTAAATTGTAATGCTGTTGAAAATTATAATTGTTTGGATTTGGAATAAAAATTATTTTGAAAGTTAAATTAAACCTAGTTGGGGAATATAGGTTGTTTGGGTACCTAAACTCGATTTTGACTCATACGACGATGGATACCTGATTTTGGCTGATATGATTTAGACCGGATGCAATCTATATGCCCCTAACCTCTTGATACTACGATCTGGCATAACTACACTTGAAATTTTCAATCAAGTTACCCGCCTGACTGACTTTTACGATTTTGACTGCAGTTCTGCCAGCATACGAGATATTACCTTGGAATCACAAGTAAAAACTGATACAGAATTAGATGGGATAACCCTTTCACAGTACATCTAATTTACAGTTGATCGGACTTTATTCCCTAGACAAGTTGGCTTTCTTAATTGTCTCTGATATACGTTTCAATCGGCCAAAGTAATCCCTGAAATTAGATGAGACTTTTAGCAACGTAAAAAGATTGAAATTATTAATTCCTCCCTGATTCGAGTGTAAACAGGTAATTTTGGGATTAAATGCCAAGAAAACTCCATAAACTTATTTGAAAAGCCAGTAGCACGGGTAGACCACAAAAGAAACCTACTAGACCTACAATTTAAAAGATACTGAATCGGTTACAGCAACACACGAGATTGGAATCCTAGGATTTTTTTAAATCGTTGTATCGTGATATTGAAACAAAGATGCTGCAGTCATTGCTTTTTGAAAAAAAAAAAACTGCGCTTACTATTCTCTAGAATATGCAGACTGTTTTACAGACTATGCAGTTTACGTTGGTGTACCGCTTTGTCTCTAGTTTTTTAGCCTATTGAGCATTGATACGCTAAAACATCCGACAATCCTGCCAGTCATCATACAAATTCCCTGGGTTGCAACACAGTGTTGGTGCTGGCTGAATATTCTTGGTAGATTTAGCCAAGACTAAATAGCAAAATATGAGTTTCCATTGATATCCTCTCGAACTTATCTTCTCGTTGAAACTGCTTTTGCGAAAATACCTGTACCGTTTCTGCTATTCTGAATAGGCTAAAACTGTAATTTGTAGGTAAAACCGCCTAAAGCTAAAACTCAAGTCTGTCGTTAATCTCCACTAAAGTTTAAACTCTAGTTCCTAATTAATTGCCCCTAAAGCTAAAACTCTACTTTCCAGTTGATGCATCTAGAAATCACATAAACTGCAGGGCCTCCAATACGGTCTACTTATTAGCGGCTTTCGGTAGGATTCTTGTTACTAGTTAGTTTTAAGGTATTGCGCTAGACTTGCGATTAAAAAATATTTCCATACCTTTATACCAAACTACAAGATGAGCTTTTTAGTGGCTTTTTCTTCCGCAAAAGACTGAACTTTGAGAAAAGATATTGTACCAATTGCGTTTGATAAACAGCTGTACCGTTTCCACTAGTTACTAGACTCTTTCGATCATATTTCAAACTATACAGTTTTACGCTGATACTGTAATTTAATCCTATTCAGTATGATGCTACCAAGTAACGGAAAAATGTGATCTGCATTCTTGAGGGGTGGTCACTCCGCGACATAACAAATTCTACGACGTGGATGTTGGTTTTAAGGTTGAACGAGTCCGGGAGAAGTGTAAAAGTGAAATACAGGATGAGTGCGTGGGATGCACCTGAAATGCGGCAGTCAGTGTTACAGCCCTGGCTACTAGGATGTTGTAGAGGGGAGAACAACCTTGCAACCCCTAGCGCCCCTTGACGTGCGTAAAGGCGCCACTCTCCCTTTCTGGTCTTCTTTCTCCCTTGCTCGGTGGTGCGGTAGCCGAGCGTTGGGGATGTTCGAGCCGCGACTGCGTTGGGCCGATAGGTGGGGATTCCCCGAAATTTGCGATGGTTGGCGAAAATGTACGCGAAACGAATGGGAGTATATATACGAGGAGGAGGAAAAGGAGGTTCGGTAGGTTGGGGGATGGATCGGGGATGCGGGAGGACGATAACGTACACGGACGTTTCGTGAAAAGGGACTGGAAGGGATATGGAGGAACCTGCACCCGGCAACAGCCCCCGACCTCGGAAGAACTAATCATTAACCTCCTTCCACTCACCTTCTCCTTCTACTGTTTCCTTTTTTTTCCTCTCGTCTTTCTCCTTCTCTTTGTGAACTACCGTTTCAACTTGGTTCACCTCCGGTCTCACTTTCACCTGTCTTCCAGCACGAAACGAACAGTCCACGTAGTATCACCGCTACGCCTCACCCAATGCCTCCCTCATACCCTCTTAAACCCACAGGCGGATTTTCACCCTTAACAACACCCGCCTTGGCCCGGTCGAAGCAGCAACACACCACCAATCGGGTTTACCTTTACGATTATCTCAGCCTTAACCTTCGCCTTATTCGTGCTGCTTCGATGCTTCTGCGATCCCGCTACTCCTCTTCCAGATCCATGACGCACACACAACTCTGTCACCGGGTAAATGGGCGACCTTTTGACCTCGCCCCATGAAATATCTTGAACGACTTAAGGAGAGATCGTCTTTCGAAACCAGAACGGAAGTTCGAAGGATTTCTTTGATGCGTTTTAGTGCAATTTTATGGAGCGCGATACGAGCTGTAATTTCGATTATGAAAAATAATGGATTCGCATTAAGCTTTGTTCCTATTCTGATTAGCCAGCATCTTCTTCCTGCATTCTTACGCGTTACACCTGCAGCTTGATGAAGTATCTAGAACAGGGTTTTTTACCCTTTGGATCCATATCATGACTATCAGGCGTCTATGACGTGCCAATGCTTAAAATGATGTTTAAAGTATTCTGTACGAGTTTTCGTGTCATTAAACGTAGCGCTCAGGTGGCGTGTAGAGTCCATGGATTTTTGGAAATCTTTAAAGTGATCGGCGACTACATAACGGTTGAAAAATCATGACCCAGATAGAGAATATGATTGACCCTCTTGGATATAACACCAAGCGTTCAAAATCCATTTGAATTAAACTCTAATCCTTATGCAACGTTTGAAAAACTATCGGTAAGAATGAAAGTGAAATTTTCATAAAATTTGAAGCATCAGGTCTTAACCCCTTCGATATCGGTAACGTTCAGCATTATCAGCTATCCATTTGAGCGTCATTCAGAGGTAGTAAATTGTAGAAGTTGCGTCAAGTCACACTCTACTTTGAGGCGAAAGAAGGGTGAAATTGCTTGATTTTAAATCTTGATGGACCATCAAGTGTATATTGGCGACATTATTGTGCACGGTCACTCACTTCAATAGCACATATATTAGAGGCTTTAAATATAAGCCAAATGTGGCACATCAGCCATTAAAGAATTAACGCTCCTAGTCTCTTCATTGGAGTCAAAAGAGGGGTATAAAATATTTCAGGATGTTCTCTTGGATAGCTAATGGTCGATATTCCATCGGACATTGGGTATTGCAAAGACAGGACTTTTTTCGCAATTCATTCAGGAAATTCAGGAAATTTACCGTAATTACTTCGACGTTGCAGGTTAGTTTGACAGATTTTGGGACTACTTTGATATACGGCCTATCTCTGTCACCGAAAATTCTCTGGGAGTATTTTTGCACGAACGCTACAAAAATGAAAATTTCAAAAATGTGTGTTTCGTCGTTTTATCTGACAGCTGTATCCGCTGCGTCAGATGCAGGGTCTTAAAGAACTTTAAGACCATTCAGTTTTATTAACACATTTAAGGACCGCTAACCAGTTTTCTCGTATTTAAGTATATCTTACAGATTTCCTTCCGTTCCTTAATGTGTTAAAAGTGCCCATGATTAAACTTAGCCAACGACAAATGTTAATCAAAGTTCCGATTTTAGTTATAATGAAGTTTTTCTCATTTGCTAATATTAAATATAACTGTTGTAAGGAAAAAACGAAAAACGTTTCCAATATTCCTAAAAATTGTTCATAAGACAGAGATTTTTTTAATATGCTTGGTAACCCACACTATGGACTACTTTGACACCATTAAACAAAGAAATAACAAATGTTCGAATGTTCAGATCGAACTCAATATTCTTGATTCTAGGGGGTAAAAAAACGGGCAAAACTTTGAATTTGAAGGTAATTTACTATATTTATCTCCGGTCGCTGCGAAAAGATAAGCTACTTTATGGTACATACTTTAAAGGCATGGCGAACACGCCTCCGTCCACTTTGAAATTTTGAAACCACTATTCTCTAAAACGGCTGAACCAATCGGTACGAAATTTGTTGTGTGCATTCAAGACGATGGCACCGAGAGCCTCCTGCTCGCCATTTTGGATAAAAATATTTCATCCTTGAGAAATCGCGACGAGAAACCGAGAACACGCATCCGTCCACTTCGAAACTTTGAAACCACTATTCTCTTAAACGGCTGAACCAATCTGTACGAAATTTGTTGTGTGCATTCAGGACGATGGCACCGAGCCTCCCCCGGTCGCCATTTTGAATAAAAACGTTTCATTCTTGAAAAATCGCGGTTCAAAACGTTTCGACTAACTCTCTCGCACTCGTGTGTCACGTGATAATGTTCGTCATACCCTTAAGTAGCCAGACAATTTCGACAAACCCAAACAAACCCAAATAAAAAAAAATGCCTGAAACTTCTTTAATTTCGACCCGGTTGAACGCTCCAGTAGAAAATCCACGGCGAAGCAGCCAGAGCCAGGAAGGACCACACAGGCGATGTGGTAGTTGCCGAAAAGGGAAAAGGGACAACGGTGAGGGGGTAAGATGCAACGCGCATCTATTGATTCTCTTGTCGCTGTTGTCGACCAAGCTCTCTCGTAGCTCGTTCCGGTACGCGTTTACGCGTGTGTGTAAGTTTGCCTACGCTCGTGTTTGCCCAGTGCCTTGTCCCAATCGTTGGAGCGCACACGCACTTTCCGTGCAGACGACGCTCGGTATGCACAGTGGTGCGTCCGTTTTTCACCCTTACGGCGCCTGCTATCGTATCAAAAGGGCGCCATCCGTATATCATCGCGACGAAATTGGTCGGCGTTGCGCCCTGGCCCTTCCTCGACGTTGTGAGTTCATACAGGATGATACAAAATTCATTCAACCGCCACGTGATAAAACGATAAAAACTACAAGGATTCTTATCGACCCAATCTTGTTGACTACGTTCATTCAATATCTGACAATTGAGATATTACGGTATAAATATTAAAACGTCGTTAACATTTTTCAAAATGTTAAGAATTATATTGGGTTGACAAAAGAGTAATTTTGGTTTGCACTGATATATATACTAGTAGATATCTGCCAATAGTATATCTACTGGTGCAACCCAAAATAACGTTTTTTTGTTAATGCAATATAATTCTGAAAATTTTCAAAAATGTTATCGATCCTTCAATATTTATACAGTAATATATTCTACAACAAGAAAGTCATTTCGGTTTGCACCATTATATTTACTGGTGCAAACCGAAATTACTTTCTTGCAAACTCAATAGTTTTTTATGATAATACAATATTTATTTTATAACGTTTCATGAACGATCATGGGAAAACATCTTCTGCAAATGTTCCAAAACGAATGCAACCGAATCGTCGGAAATTCTGATAACCAAAGTTAACTTGTATCACCAAAACTTAACATCGGTGATCCATTAGGTTGAGTTTCAAGTAGATAAACTGCGATACCACGTTTCACATTCAGTGCATAAAATAGTAAAGGATTTTTTTTTAATGAATTAATCAGCAATCACTGAAAAACTCAATATACATATATCGAGTGTTTCGGTAATTGTTGAGAATAATAATGTGATCCGTGCGTATCAATAAAATTAAAGAATTGAAGAACTTTCTATTGGGCATTTCGAACTGATGTACAGTCACCGAAAAAACCTTCAGTATGATAATTACATTCTCGCCTAATTTGAGTCTAACTATTATCGAAAGTGAAAAATTAACATTTGTGAGTGTTCATTTGTTGTTGAATCAGCTATTTGAAAATTGCCACCATTAAAAATCAAAAGAAAATTTCATTAGGTGTAGTAAAAAGAAATCCATTATTTTGTGGAGTCATCTAATCACAAACTGAGTGAACTAATAACCAAACTGTCGTAAAAGTTTGTTTAGAACGAAATCTCATCTTTCTGACGCCATCTAGAAAGATGAGATTTCGTGAGATGCAGATAACTAAAGCCATCTATTGGAGAAATAATGGATTTCTTTTTACTACACCTACTATTTATGTTTCATCATGTTCAGTATACTCAAAAGCGTTTTTGATAAAAAATTATAAATTTTCCACAACGTGTTTTAGAGAAAGCAAATTTCGTGCGAAGATCCGAAGTTGATGATACTTGACGACACTAAAAGCTAATATTAAGGGCATAACGAACGTTATCACGCGACACACGAGTAAGAAAGAAATAGTCGAAACGTTTCAAACCGCGATTTCCCAAGAATGAAAAGTTTTCATCGAAAATGGCGACTGGAAGGCCCTCGGTGCCATCGTTCTGAATGCACACAACAAATTTCCTACCGATTGGTTCAGCCGTTTGACAGAATAGTGGTTTCCAAATTTCGAAGTGGACGGACACGTGTTATCGGTTTCTCGTCGCGATTTCTCAAGGAATAAACATTTTTATCGAAAATGGCGAGCAGGAGGACCTCGGTGCCATCGTCCTGAACGCACACAACAAATTTCGTACCAATTGATTTAGTAGTTTGAGAGAATAGTGCTTTCAAAATTTCGAAGTGGACGGAGGCGTGTTCGTCTTGCCGTTAATAGTAAAATTAATGAGGTTACTTTTTTTCTTCGCTTTCCCATCGTTCTCGAAGCGCCTGCAGATTTTAAACGAGCCTGTATACAAGTTCTTATACACCCTTGTAATATCGGCTCTCGATTCTTCGGCGTATACGCGGAGGGAGAGCCTACGCGGTGCAACGTTTTTGGGGTTTGATGCAAGGGAGGGTTGATACACATACAAGTTTGTTTACAGATACGTATACGTACCCACACACTCACAGGCATACCCAAAGCGTACACACGTATATACGAGCAGTAAAGACTCGACCGAGAAGCAAGAGAGAGAGGAAAAACTGGATTTCACTCTTCACCCCTCCAGTATATATTTACCTCCGTATGACTACGTACATCACCGAGCATACATTTCTATACATCTACACGCACGTATTTATGCATTTCTATCGATGTACGATCTATTCTCTCGGCTTTCATGAATCAGAATGCTCGGCACGTACGATGCGCGCCATTTTAAGGTGGCACTGAACACTTTTTTTCCTCAACATTTTTTTTTTGCGCCCCTTAAAGTTTAACGTCGCTAGTAGTGTTCTAATCTGATATCGATATTATTTTCGCTCCCCTTTAAGTTTTAGGCACGGTTTTATACTGATATTAGGATAATCATCAAATTACCGATTTACTGGTTCGGGTCATCAATCATTATTTTTTTAAACTTTGAGGGCAATCTTTGCGAAATATAATTTTCAAAAATAGTTTTCAAAATATTTATAAACACAGCTTCATCAATGACCTTCACATTTGAAACATAATTTCAGATACGTTTTCCATTTCGGAAAGTAACGTTTGTTTTAATCAATTATTCTTTTTCATCAAGCTAAAAAGTTCATTTAAATTTATCTATAAATATATAAATTTCAATCATGCGCCATTTTGGGAAAAAATATTTTTTTTTTTCACGAAATCCTTGGATGCGAAGAGTTTTGTACAGCCTTGTACAAAAGTATTAAGCATCCTATAAAACTCGATGATCCTTTAATATATGAACATGTAATAGTTTTGGGGCAAAATAAAAATACAAGTATTCACTAAAAAATATCAAAACAGGAATAACAATTATAAAAATAATAACAAAATAAAAATGAACGAAACGGAATAAAAATACACATACTCATAGCGCCTTTGAAATATAATAATACACATTATTATCAATACTCATTATCTATTGACTAAATAAATAGTTGAGTAATCCCGAAAGCGATTTCGGGTTTTAAAAATTCCCTTTTGGCAAATTAGAGCTTTAAAAATCGCCCAAACATTTAATACGATTCTTATTTATCTGCGACCTAAATTTGCAAAATATAATTTTGGATAAAGATGAAAATAAGAAATTGGATAATGTTTTTATTGCTTTCCAACTAAGCAAACTTCAACCCTGCGATAAATATAAGTGACTAGTACTTTTGCACAGCCGTGTATTACATTTTTTAAATCTTTTCGAACGTTTCGACGCGCACCGTTCCGGCTCGAGTCGTGCTTTTTGGCGGCCACAGTACTTTTAACGGTGCTTTTAATCGACATAAATTAAAATTTAAAAAATATCAACATGAAAACTTCAAAATAAAAAAATTATCAACATGAAAACTTCAAAATTAAAAAATTATCAACATGAAAACTTCAAAATAAAACAATATTCCATAAAATCGTTCGAATATTTTTCAAGATGATTCTGAAAAATCATCAACTTCTCCCGGAGGGTGTAGCCCCTTAAAAAATCACGTTTTAGGGTGGAGGCCAGTTTTGGTCGAGGGCTTGCACATCCGTGCATGCGTGTGTGCACGAGAGAACGCACAAGCTCGCTCAACGAAATATCAGCTCTCTTTTCGGCGTTTCTTTTCTTTTTTCTTTGTTTTCTTTGTTTTTGTTTGTTCCTTTGCAGATCCTCAACGAGCTCGTAAAGCAACATCGTTCGATACTTTGTATCGACTGCATAGGAATGAGCACCCTGTCGAGCCCCACTTGAATTCTGGTTTTTTTTCTCACTACTTTTGTTTCCCCTCGTCTCTCTCTCTCTCTTTCTCTCCCCCCTTTCTCGCTCTCTTTTTTCTCTCTCTCTTTTGGCATTTTTTCTCGCTGGTCTACCTTCCTCATTCTTCTACGATCTCGGCAGGTTACTTATCCACTGAACTACATAATATATCGTTGACTACTTGTCGCTCGTACTCGAGTCCTTCAACGCACTTATATGTATATATCAGTTACAATTTTATAATGTTGAATTACTCGCTGGACCGGTAGCCCTTGAGCTATTCATTCCTCGTATATTATCACGACTCCGTTACGTAATTCATTTTATACCGTGTCTACAAATTCGTCGAATTTTGCATAATTACATAATGGTATTATCAATCAACCAAATCGAATTTTATCTGCACCACTTTCTGTAAACGTTTTTTTTTTGTACAAAATATATAAAAAATAACAAAAGATTAAAAAAAAGAACACTTAAATTCTACTGTTTTTGTATTTTTTTGTTTTCTATATGCAAATACACATTCACAATGATTAATATTATTATTGTTATATAAAAATCAACGAATCTTAGTCGATTAATTTTTACCTTACATAACAGTAGTATGTAAAGATAAATTAATCGACTGAGTTTTGTTGAATTTTATATAATAATAGTAATATCAATCATTGCGAATGGGCATTTGTGTACGGTAGAAAAAATTGCGAAAACTGTAGAATTTAAATGTTTCTTCATTTTAATGCACGAATAGTTGAGAGTCTAGGAAAAAAGTATAGAAAAGACAAATTCCTTTTGATTTCTGATGTATTAAAGGCTTAATAAAAATGAAAAATCTAAAATAAAAATATATTTTTGTAGATAAATTGTATTTATTTGTTTTTATTTTACACAATCGAAACATTTGGTTTTTTCTTTAGTTTACAAAATTAAGAAATGTTATTGTTTTTATTCTACGAAATTAAATGTACAATCTGTCTGCATCGATAAGTAAATAGTTATTGATGTAGACAGATTTTTATTTTCTTAAGGTCCAGGTAAGTCAGTAAAAAAAAATGGTCTTTGTTTTTACTTTTTTGAAGAATATGTGAAGAATAAAAAACTTTTGGATTCTAAATTTTTTTGTACTTTTTTGGCACATCGATATTCTGTACGTGCAATCAATGGTATTCACCGGATTAAAAAAATTATTTGCGTTCCTTGTCTTTTCCAAATTATACTGCGAAAAACATAATATGCTTTAGCTAAATTTTTTTTATTCGCTTTTCCTAAATAAACATGTTATCCGCTTACTCCAATATAATTTTACATTCCCGATTTTACCCCCCTCAAGAGTTGATTTCCCAAAAATGCTAAAACACGTAATTCGGCATTCTCAACCAAAAGTCTAAATACGAATTTTCATGGATTCAACTTTCGAAACACCGGATTTTTTCTCGGGTAGGTGAAAAGCTATAGGTGTCCTGTAATTTTTTTATGCGTATCAAAAATTTAATATTTCGGCGAAAATATTTCGTAAACAAATTTACCAAACGATGTTTTCAACAAGACAAAATCAGCTTTGTATTGTTTTTTTGTTTGTATTTATTTACATTTTTGTGATTTTTTTCGTAGACGATACGCGATTTTGAAAATACCGGATTTTGACGATTTTCGCACTGCAAAATCGCAGGCTGAACTCTGAAACGTAGTGACCTTGCCGTTTTTTTTTTTTTTTTTTTTTTTTTTTTTTTTTTTTTTTTTTTTTTTTTTTTTTTTAATTAAAAAATTCGTGTTTTGTTTCCGACGTTTCCAAGAAAACCGCACACTACTGGAACATTTAATGTAAAGAACAACAGTTGTATTTTACTACTTTTTTGCGTCACAATTTTCGATTAATAGTCGATTAAAAATAAAGTTCCAAAAAAATGTACGGAAAAATCTCAAAACGTTCTAGTGACTTCAAAAGAATAAAACAAAACTTGTAATTACTTCGACCGAATATTCTGATCCTCATTATCCTTAGCATGCGCTTTTGAAAAGTACGAAAATCGTCAAAAAATCGGCATTTTCAAAATAACCAATCGGCTATGAAAGAAAATCAGAAAAAAAATTGAAAAAAGAAAAACAAAGCTGACTTTATCTTGTGCAAAACGCTGTTTATTAATTTGCTTTACGATTTTTTTTTCGCCAAGATATTAAATTTTCCGTCCTGATAGAAAAATTATATTTATATAAATTTGAAATAGAAAAATATATACATAACAAAATTATATATAAATATATTAAAATTTGTATTTAACGAATTTCGTAGTTTCATGTCGAAATTTGGCAACGATCCTGGAAACATTATTACGGGTTCGTGAATCGAGAATACGGCGATTGCAAAAACGCCACGTTGCACAATGAAGACCCGATATCCTAATATTCGAGAACCGCAAAAACTTTACGATCTCCAAGATATTCGTGCGCTCGGCTTTGCGCGTTTGTGTACGAAAATTGATTTAGCAAATAACCTGGAATGCCATATATCAGCCCCGTAACAACGGAAACACAATTGTCGATCGAGATTCATAATACAAGATGTGTATTATTGTGTATTTGATAAGACGATGCTCGGATTCTCGAAATTTCGATGAACTTTAGCATACACGTTCGGTAAGCATAGCGTTACTACGGTTATAAATATTAAACTCAATCGCATGTTTCGTCCACTCGAATCTCGATCGCAAATACGACCGAACTTCGGGAACTCGATTTTCGGACGATTCAACTGAAATATTACCATCCCGATATCACGGAGTTTGCACCGTTGGAATGCAACGATTTGTTTTTTATATTCGCCAAATTTTCTATGACGGTCCTAAAAATCGAATCCGCAATCGTTTTTTCGAATTTTCGTTTCGTCGCTAAAGACGAAATTTCAAAGTTTGATTTTGGATGTTGTAGAAATTTAGAAATTTAAGAAGAAAAAAAAAACAAAAAACCCTTTAACCCTTTGGGACAAAAGATTTTACTTTTTACAAAATTTTATTAAATATCTGTGAATTAGGGGAAATAAGAAAAAAAACTCATGCGGTGCTTGTGTCGTATACGTTAGTTTGTTTGAATTCTGAAAAAAGTAGAAAATTTAATTTTGAATAATAATCAAAATAAGTATTTCGAAAAATATTAAATTTCTCAATTTCTTTCGTAAAACACGATTTTCTTTGGTGATATTAGTGACTTCAACTCGTCGCCATTTGTATTTTTCGTAAACTTATTTTTCGTACCGTATTTACAATGTTTAAAGTATATTTTCTAATTTTTTCATCTACACAAGACTTATAGTTTCGTTGGAATGATTTTTTTTTTCATTCGATGGAATCCAGTTTTCAAAAACCCTTGTTCATAGTTATTCGTGTTCATGAGATTGTTTGGGTTTATTTGGGTTACGAAAAAAATGAAAAAGACGATTTCGGTTAATAATAAAAATAAATAGAAACAAAAAAAAAATACCGCGTAAAAGAAGCGTCCTTTTTGCGCCCTAAACTTGAGCATTTTTTTTAACAGGTCGCAATTTGTTTTTTTCACAAATACTTTTTTCCTATCCCATCCGCGATCTCTAAAGAACTTTTCTGAATTTTTTCATTCCCACAGGACCTGTAGATTAGTCAGAAAGATTTTTTAACTGAGTAAAATCGAGCCAGCATGACTATCACGAAATTCGCTCGAGCTACTCGAACAATCGCGAACATTTTTTTTTGTCGCCGATATTCGACTCGAGATCCATAAACAAAATTACAATTTCTCAATTAGACTAATTTCTGCATGTTTGTCGAATTTCAGTACTAAAACTCTAAAATATGCTTAACAAAAGTTGCAATCGTAAGTCGCCGAAAATATTCACAGTGGCGCCCTCGGTATACACATTTTGCCGGCAAAAACGTAGGCTGGAATATTCGCCTTGAATATTCACGTATAACGAAAACGAAATAAATAAAAACTACTTTTTTTTAACTTACAGTAGCTAGCGTTCGTATCTTCCGTTACATCGATGTCCGAGTCGTCGAGTGTTGATCACGTGTATTTACGCGAAGCCGGTGTCCGGTGACATTGAGATATACACACAGCTGTAAGAGACGAGCTCGAAGGGCGAACTCGAGGCGCGCCCTCTTCACACGTACCACCGACGCATTCGATCTTGTGTCCAAAAACGTTCGCCACTTCTTCGCTATTTTCTTTTTTACAGTCGAATTCGCAATTATCGAAAAAAAACACACACAAAAAAAAACAAAAAAAGAAAAGAACGCTCCCCAGTCAATATTCACTGCTGTCGATGGAGGCCTAACCTCTGTTTAGAATTCGAGCGCGTTTTTTCTTGGCCACGAAACTTTTTATTCTTCAACTCGTCCGCGCAACTACTCGAGTGTACTTTTCATTTGGCAACGAAAAAGTAAAAACGAAAGTACGTATTTCCGGTCGAGGTAAGCACAAAAACACACGCGTTCGCGAAATAAATTGTTTTTTTTTTGTTTTTATTCTCGCAGTGTTCTCGATCGAAACGGAATTTTGACGAATTTTGATGGCGTGCACAGAGCACGTTTTTTTTTTTCGCGTCCGTACGCCGCCAGCAGCGAGGGAGACTGAAAACCCCGTGAATCCGACGGTGGGGTTGGAAGAGCGAGGGGTTAAGGTTAGGAAGGAGAGGGGAGGCGGAGGGAGGGGGGGATGGGAGAAAAACTGATGGTGGCCGCGGACGCCCCAGGTTGACGGCGCGAAACTGAAAATTCACCTCGCAACGAGCCCATGGCGCCTCCTCGCGGTACTATACCGAGTAATTGTATGGGGGGTTGTGATTTGGCGTTGTTGTTATTATTATGTTTGCCTTATTATTATTGGCGGGATTAGCACTGTGCCATTACGAAACGCATCCGAAGCGGTTTTGGGACGAATATTTTATGAGAGGGTAGAGAGGAGATTGTTTTTGTATATTCGAATAGATAATGCTTCTTTACGAAATATGCCGGGCCTATGACATCGCGAAATCAGCCGACGATGGTCAATAATCGATTCTCGATAAATCGATTTTTTTAAAAAAGCTAATCGATTCTTTTCTCTTTGAAACATCGAGTGTTTCATCAATCAACTAAAAAAAAGCATTCGTGAAATATGAAAAAATAATTGTAAAATTAATAATTTATGAAATTGTAAAAATCCCTAGGAATGGTAAAAAACTATTCCGAAGGATCTTATGGCGATAGTGATTCTATATTATCATTATTACATGTGTTAGCTCTACTATTATTGGCAGGATTAGCACTGCGCGAATATAAATTGAATTCAGAGGGATTTGTGGACGATTATTTAGATGCGGGAGGATGGGGGGGGGAGAGCAATTAATTTAGTATATTTGAATGGATAATGCATGTTTGGGTTGATAGGAAATGTCGTGGAATGAATCGACGAGTTGAGAAGGGGAAGATGATCGAATTCGATAATCGATTCTTAAGAAATCGATTTTTGAAAAGTAGGGTTAGGGCTTATCGAGTTTTCTCGTTAAAACATCGATGATTTAAGGTATTACTGAGTGGATATTAAAATATCGCCGAAATTCTCGAAAATTTGAGGAATTATAGATCTTGATGGAATAATGATACATCAATTATTTTTAAATATTTCAGTAAACATTTTACAATTTGTAGACATACATATTTATTATGGTTGCTCATGGAAAAATTGCTCGTACTGACGTCAGTGGTTTCAAAATTAAATTACACCGCTGAAAGTTTTGAAATTATTATAGCAATATTCAAATTCGAATAATTAATTAGTCTACGTTTTAAATAAATATTATTAACATTTTTTTTACGGTGAACTACTCAGCGATCTTTAAAAAGCTCAAGTTATATTAAGTTTATGAGCAATTATTGATAATAATAAGATTATCGGAACGTAACGATTAATTTAAAAAATTTATATTTTTTTGTTGATCACTTGGGACTGATGTATAGTCACTGATAAAACCACACTTGAGCACGTGCCAATATCATCAATTTTGACTCAAATTATTTTTGAAAGTGGAAAATTAACCTTCTATGAGTGAGTTTATGATTCAATTAAGTATTTGTAATGTTAAACATGTAAGACATGCTCTAGAATTGTAAATCCATTGTTCCATTTTGGACTAACTTTTTGTACCATAGCATTTTTGAATAATTTTTTTTACTTATTTTCAATAACAAATAGTTAAAGATAATTCAGATTCAGCCAAGAATAATTAAGAACAATTAAAACGTACTAATTTCGAAAAAAATGATTTCTTACTTACTTTCAACTGTTTTGAAAATTATTATTACTAGAAAATGACTAGAAAAGCTTTTTTCACCTTCCACCAATATCGTTTTAGACGATTAATATTAGGTGTAGTACAAAGAAATCCATGATTTTTCCGATAGATGGCTTTAAGTATCTGTAAGTCCGATCGGGCTATAGTAGATGGTCTTGGAAAGATGAGATTTCGTACGAAATAATCTTTTGCGACAGTTTTGTGATTGATGACAGAAAAAAAATGGATTTCTTTTTACTACACCTAATCTTAATATCTAATAATCGATATTAATAATAATCAATTATAAATAATCTAATAACATCTTAATTGATCGACTCCGAAAGGGTTTCGTGAAACCTGTAACAAAACATTTATAACAATGATAATTTTTTAAATCATTAAAATAATGAAGAGATCGTTCTTTTTCCAATCGTTTTTAATTTCAAATGATTTATTGTTAAAAATAGGTAAAAAGTTATTCCAAAATGCATATCGGCATGGCAAAATACACAAATGAGAAAGAATTGTTTGCCATTACAGTAGAGCTTCGATTATGAAAAAAAAAAAAATGAAAAATTGAATTTCTTTGTTTATGAATTTCTAATATATATTTGAACGACAATAAAGGAGAAATATTCTCAACCGAAATACTTGACCTCTACTTCTACATTTTTTAATCCAAAAATGCTCAATCTTTGTTTGGTTTTTTTTATTGATGCGGATTTTTAGCAGCGAAAAACACGGAGTGGCTTAAGCAGAAGAAACCGCATAGGACTACGAAAATAATACATACTTAATAAATGTATGGAAATTTCTATTCGAGTCTGAAGACTGTTTACGTACCTTCGCGAGTTGTCAGGAACTGACGTTCGATCGACTCGTAAGAGTGAGCGTGCTGCTAGCAACATTGTAAGCTCGGATTGGTAAAAATGTATATAGTAATAAAAGTTTGCATCGGATGAAGCAAATCACCGTTCGGATAACCGAAGCTTCGGATATTGGGAGTTTGGATAATCGAGGTTGTACCGTGTATGGTTCATACATATGTATATGGTTTCGTGTCATCTGATCACACGACAAAATATATCATGAAAAAAATGTCACCGACAAAACATCACGAGGATAAAATATTCCCAGGAAACCCAGAAACAAACCCAAACAAATATACAAATACACACAAGCAAACACAAGAATGGGTTCCGTGTCACTTGATCACACGACAAAATATCATATGACAAAGTATCATGGGACAAAATATCGTACGAAATAACATCACGACGATAAAATGTCCTCAGGAAGCCCAAAAACAAACAAACCCAACGAACATACAAATACACAAAAACACAGGTAAAGAAACACAAACAAAGCCAAACACTGATGTTTTGTCGTGGAATATTATGTCATGCTGCTAAAAAATGATGTTCTGTTCGGGTGATTTTTTATCGTGTGGTATTGTGTCGTACTACCAAACAATGATGTTTTGTTTGGGTGATTTTTTATCGTGTGTTATTATATCATGCTACCAAACAATAATGTTTTGTTTTGGATGATTTTTTGTTGATGATATTTTGTCATACTACTAAACAATATTGTTTTGTTTGGGTGGTTTTTTATCGTGTGATATTATATCGTACCCAACAATGATGTTTTTTTTGGGTGTTTTTTTTGTCGTGTGATATTTTGTTGATGATATTTTGTCGTGTGATATTATGTCATGCTACCAAACAATGATGTTTTGTTTGGGTGGTTTTTAATCGTGTAATATTATATCGTACTACAAAACAATGATGTTTTTTTGGGCGTTTTTTTTTTGTCGATGATATTTTATCGTGTGATATTATGGCATGCTACCAAACAATGATGTTTGGTTTGGGTGGTTTTTTATCGTGTGATATCACATCATACTACCCAAAAATGATGTTTTTTTTGTCTTGTGATATTATGACCCGCTAGCATCTATATGATACACCCAATAAACAAACCCAAACAATGATATTTTGATTAGGTGATGTTTCGTCGTGTGATGTTATAACACGCTACCATGTATGTGGATGTCCCTTCATAAAAATGAGAATCAATTCGTCGACGACCCAACGCATTGATACCATACAATTGATTACATTGCAGAAAATATCAATACGTTAGATTAATGAAAAAAAGAACATCACCCACGATGTCTGACTTGGGTTCGATGCTGAAGGATGTTTTGAGACCACCTTTCAACCATGATCAATAGAAATTCATCGGTAACGATAGTATTTTTTTTTTCTTTTCTCTGGATCTTCCTGTAGATGGACACGACACACTCGCTAAGTTTCAAGGTCATTGATCCCGGTTCTCGCTATAGTGTGACGAAAATCGATAAATTTCGCTTTCCTCCTTTGGGGAGGTGAGAATTCGTGGGAGGGCGAAAAGAAAAAAGGGCGGAAGAAGAAAAAAAGTGCGAAAAAAATTATGGACCAAAAACATTTTTGCAACGTTATCTTTGAAGATGTTAACAGTTTTTATAGGATAATTAATAAAAATTCACGATCTTAACGTACCTTAGTCATACTGGATAAAAACGAGCCACTCTTCAACTTCGTGTTTTAATATCTGATAGTAGAATTGGGCGTTGTTTTTCGATGTATCGAAAAGTGTCGATATTTTTATGTCGATTTTCCGAAAAACCATCAATTACATCTTGTCGATATTTATTTATAGTCGATTAATGGATTTTCGATTTTTATGAGGCAACATCGAAATATACATCATGACGAATGATTCGTTCTCCTTTTCGGGGGTTATGTCAGGCATTACTGTGATAATAACAAATCAGAAACTATCCTGTCTTTATATCATTTAGACTCGAACGAAAAGATGGATTTTTATGGATCTTATGTACCCTGTTTCTGGTTTCGTCTGATTATAACTAAACGACAAGTGTATTTTTATTTCATCGAAAAAAACTAACTTTCAATAATGGCAATGATTTTTCTAAATATGCGATCGATGGACAACGCTTGACTTATATATAATTGAAATAATCGTATTCGACTAGAGACATCTCTTGTATGTGATACCAAAATTTCTTTCAGTTGAGTAATTGATTCGTCGATGTTGCAAAAGGAAAAATCGAATTTCTCGATACGTTTTTAGTCACAAATCGATTATGTTAGGTGTAGTAAAAAGAAATCCATCATTTTGCCAACAGATGGCTTTAGTTATCGGTACCTCGCGTTCGATGAGTTCGATTACACTACATCGTTCGGGTTACACTAAACGGCGTTACAAAAATGAGTTTTCGTACTAAACAATCTTTTGCGAGTTCTGTGATTGATTGATTCCAAAAAATAATGGATTTCTTCTTACTACACCTAATATTTTAAACATCTACACTATATACCCGGTTTTGACCCGGATTGGCCCAGTAAATATCTGGTTTTAGGGGTCTTTAACCATCGCATTGTACTGTAAAACACTCCTCAAGCCTCCTTCTCAACTAGGCATTTTTTTTTTCAACTTTGTATACGTGAATATAGGTGATTTTTGACTAAATTTGCTTACCGAAATCTTTGGTTTCTCATTGATCGGTGCGTGAAATTCCAATACACTAGAAGTTTAAAAACTCGAGAAAAAAGAAAGGTTATACACTATGGTGTGATCTAGTCGCACGGAATTGCGTCACTTTTTATATTTTTTGTAGCCGGAAGTCCTTTTTATTCAATTGTGTATTTTACATGTTTATAATCGATTAAAATATTTTATGGTTTTTTTTTTGTCGTGAAAATATTATTCTCTATCGTTTTTAGGGTTTCGTACCTCGAATGGAAAAAAAGGAACCCTTATCTCAAGACCCTTTATTTCGGGAACCCGTGCAGGTGTCGAGTTGAAATTACAATCATATACTCAGGTCTACAGTCCCTTAAAGGTCTGAAAAATGGAACTTCTAGGTTAACGTAATAAGAAAGATACGGCCGTTTATACCACAAAAAAAACGTATATTTCAATTCTTAAGGGAATCAAAATTTATAGGGTATTTTTCGTTGACCTAGAACTATGAAATTTGGCAAGTAATAACTTCTTATACTACAAGTATAAGGAAAAATCTCAAAATTATACATTTGTAATTAAATCTTTTTATAAAACTTGGAAAAAACCGTCATTCCCTGGTTGACTATTGGTTGGACTATTGGAACTATTGGGTAAACTGTTGAAACTGTCAGTCATTCTCTGGTTGATTATTGGTTTTGATTTTTATACCAATAGTCGAAATTTCTTCTGGCAAATTCGAGCTTCGAAAATCATGCAAATATTTTTAATTAAAACATTCAGGTTTTTATCTTTTTAAATTAATTTGTTCATCGTGAATATTCAAGTTTTCAAAGTATTTAAAAAAATTCTATCAAATTAAAAAAATGTATAATATTGATTTTATTCCACGTGAATATTTTGTATATCAAACTTTTGGAAACATATCTTATGAATTTAAGGCCGTTGTCTAGTTTCAAGACTGATTTTTTAAAAAATGCTTTTTCGGGAATTTTTTTGGGGAAACCATGGAAATAAAATGATTTGTAAATTGTATATAATTTTTATTAACACTTAAACAAACTTTCCGATTTTTTTAAGTCCATATATTGAATACAATCGGAAATACATCGCCCAACAGGAAAACATAAAAAAAAAAGATATTCCACTGCTGTCATAATTCCAATCTTCCTGCTTATCTGAAATCGAAAAACCAAACGCCATTTTAATTGTGTCAAAATTCCAAAAAATATTTTTTACGCTTTAGAAAAAACATCAATTTTTCACACTTTTCGGGGTCTATATAGCTAGTAAAAAGAAAACCAGCAAAGTGATCTTCATTAGTTTATTTCAACATGTACTTATATATGTGCTAAAAATGCTGTATAAATTCGAGCAGAATCAATTAGCTAGTTTTTTTCGATATCGTCGCAGCAATTTGAAAAATTCATGTTTTAAGAAAAAGGCGTTCGAAAGTTATTGTAGATAATTCATTTTAATAAAATGGTGTTACCATCAATCCGCTATGACTGCACCACAGATTACACCTTCCTCTTCTTCAAATAAGTAATGCAAGGTCGTTTTCTCTTCTCCGTTTGAAATCCGGGCTTGTTTGACGAATTCGTTGAAGCGTCTCTCTGAGGGGACGATCTTCATCGATTGGCTTGATAACTTCCTCATCGTTTTCAGAAGGGGCTGATTATCGTGTTGAAATCGATCAACGATTCCCAGAAATTTAAATCTACGCTAATTACACCAATTATTTCATCTGCTGGACTTTTTGATGATGTAGCTTATCATCTTTAGAAATCTTGGGATAAAAAGTCGCCCAAATTTCTTTTTTCATATCGGCAATGAAATTCTTCCAATGGCCAGCTCACCAATGCTCGGACGGTTAAGATTTGTTGAGGTTGAATAATTTATTATTCATTTAAAGATCGGTTTTAAAGACAGTTACCGGAACTGCAATCAACCTTGTAAATTCTAGTTTTCAGAACGCATTCATTAAACGCCGGGGAGTTGAATATTTTTAATGATATATATTAAAATGTTGAATAATAGCAAATTGTACCAGTTTTCGGACAGCAGTGATCGTTTTGTTTCGGTCTTCGAACAATTTCGTGTCGAAATGTTTGCACATATTATTATTATTTATTGATTTATTATTAATATTATTAATTACTTCATTATTATTTCTTAAATTTATTCATTATTAATTTAGTTATTCATTTATCATTAATTTATTATCATTAATTTCGTTACTTTTCATGTACATTGCTAATATAGCGAAACATTCAAACTAATGTCCAACAGTTGAACTCGTCCATGCATTGGTACTGTTATCTTACGTTATCAGTGTATTTTTTTTTTTACATTTCCAAGCCGAGTTCCCATTCTCTTTTCAACATGTTTAACACATTCATTTTTAACAACTACATAATTATTTCTATTATTTTATACCTGCTCCGGTTTACGACTGTAACTTTTCTGCGACTTCGAATTTCGAAAAATCTTTGTACCCCCGTTTTTTACACATCTTTCAAACATGATTCGCGTCAAAAAGAAATTAATTTTTTTTCACTCGACACACTAGAGGACGGCCTTAAGATTTTTTTTAGATTTGATGATATCTTTTAGAAATTTAAATACAGTGTAACCTCGCTGATTGAACTTCAATAACTAGACGATCTCGATAACTCGAGTTTTTTTTTGCGATCCCTTGGGCCTCTCATTAATACTGAATGTTTAACATTGTAGCTTTTCAGAATTCCCAAAAAATACAATACTCCTGTAGAGAAAATAAAAAATTGAGAAAAACTTTCGTCACGTTCGAATGTGATATAATCGAGTGTTCGACAGAAAATATTGATACTGTCAATATATCGAAAACCATAATGCAATCCTAATATCAGATATTTAAACACGAACTTGATGGATGGCTAGATTATACCCGGTATAACTATGGAGGTTCAAGACTGTGAATTTTTACTGACTAACCTATAAAAACTCTTTTCTTCTCCATGGTTTACATTGCAAAAAAGCTTTTGGTTGATAATTGTAATTCACATTTCATTCGTACTTCCGTCCATTTTACTTTTCGCTCTCAGGCGAATTCTGACCAACCCAAATGGAGGAACGTAAAATTTATCGATTTTCGTCGCACTATAGCGAGAAACAGGATCAATGACTTTGAAGCTTAAGGAGTACACGTCCATCGACAGTACGTTCTAGAAAAAGGAACTCTACCGTTTCCGATGAATTTTTATCCATTAAGGTTGATAAACGCTGCGAAAACATCCCCCAGTAGTGAATCTAACAGGAACCTCATTTGCGATGGTTTAGTATTGATCGAACGTATCGATATTTTCTGTGGAATAATCGATTTCCAAATTTTCATGAAGCAACATCCAAACGCATATGCAATGACGAAAGATTCCTTCTCCTTTCCGCATTTTGGAATAATTTTGTATTTCCTTTGAATAACAAATGATTTATTTATCAATCAAATGATTCATACATGCATTTTGGGTAACAAACCCATCATTCAACCCTACTTAGAGCGAAAGAGAAAAGTTAAAGCTCCATCTTCTAGCGTCGAAAATCGTTGAACAATCGTTACGAAAAACTAGAATTTCATCAGAATCACGATACGAGTCGAAACTACAACTGCGCTTATTTCAGAATCTCAATTTATTCTATCGACTGTACAACTCGAAATAATACAGCGGTTTTTTCGTGCTTTTTGTCGAATATCGGTAATCATCGTCGTATCGTTCGACGAAGAATCCGAGTTCTGTCCGAGCTTCAATGGTTTCGTAATAAATAGGATTTACGGATGGTGACGCGAAATACGCGTTCGAGAACGGTCTCTTGATGTTGCTCTCCCTCTTCTACTACTACGTCATTGAGGTTTACTCGGAGGTTCGATTAACCAACCGTGACGATATTATCATTAAACTGGTATGCCGGGACTTCGAGATTAAGGGGGGCTGGTCCTTTCCTTATTCGACCACTAGCGTCGTAGTGAGAACCGTGACAGGGACAGTAATAACCACCGAAATCACCGGCATTCGCGATCGGCACGCAACCAAGATGGGTGCAAACGCCAAGTACGATGAGCCACTCGGGACGTTGGACACGCTCGGAATCGGCTTGAGGATCCCGAAGTTCGGCTTTGTTCACTGCTTCCTCACGTGCGATCTCGGCCGCGTCACTGGAAACGGTTGAAAAACGTTTCATGATATTAAAAGCTCCCTTTGGGCGTGTGTGCGAACCAAAACAAACCCAGGTGACAGTATTTCATTTTCCACTGGAGTTCTTGTTCGGTATCCGAGATAAGAGGTTTGATGAAATAATAAGGTGACTTTTCAAATTACGTGGGCTACGTACAGTGATTTCATTTAATACCTGGATGTGCTTGGTTCAGCGGAGCTTGGTTCAACATTCAGCCAGAAAATGCGACCACTGTACATTCGGTTTTCGATCTTTTTGTTTCTTGTGTTAGTAAATAAAATTAAAAGTCACCTTACTTGTTCAACAAGCCTCAAACTTCTAGATTGTTATTGGTAGTTTATTAGGATCTGTCGAATAAAGGAATCTAGAAAATTCGGCGGGGATAAGGGGACAGTCAAAAGTAAACATTCGTATAGTACAGTCCAAATTTCTGTGACGTGATAAGTATTAATGAAATTTGAGACTAGTCTACTACCAATTACCAATCCTAATTTTGTCAAAGGAAAACCTATTTTGAAGGCTAAGCACTTTTGAAAATGTGCTGAAATTGATGGCTTTTGCGAAGTCGGCGCTGTCAACTTCAAAGCGCATTGTTTGCAAGCATCACTATTACGAAATAACCTCCTTAAGATTGATGGTGCAAGCTCAACATAGAGCGATATTTAAAAAAAGCTTTGCACTTGAAAAACTGGGTTGGACAAAATACCGGTACATATTGCAACGGTACTACATTTTTATCAATAAGTCTAATATGTGATTTTCAGTAGCTTCAGCCATTTACCAGTCACAATATGTTCATGTCTTAATTCACTTTCCACTAGATTCCTTATCATCATTTGACAGATCCTACTATTAAAAGTTCTTTTATTTAAGCTCCGTACACCGTATTTTAAAATATTTTGTGCCATCGACCAGAATCGGATTACCATCCCAATTAAATCGATGCAATTCTTTATTTAATCGATATTCTTCCGCGAATAGTTCTACAATTCCAGATGGTATATTATTAGTTTTTATATATTCAACCTCAAAATATGGGATGAAACGAGCGTTGTTATAATGCTAATTATTAGAAGCAAAAATCTATGCACTACAGTGCGTACAATGCTCCCGCGAGATCTGGGTTTGGCAGAAGCCTCAACTGTTTGAAACGCAACCATTCCAAGAGTTCAGGTCTCCAACCTTATGTTGATTTAAATAGTACAGAGATGATGCGCCACTTGCGCGAGTTCTGAGGGCTTACGCATGTTCTATATGATATTTTGGAAACCTGCCGCATAAGATCGCCAAGAATTCCGGCCCCTTGCCACATGCGTGTAGACAACTATCAATTGTTAGCTATTAACAACAGCTATCAACTATTATTAACTATAATGATCAACTATTAGCTATTAACAACTATCAACTATTATTAACTATTAATTATAATTATCAACTATTAGCTATTAACAACTATCAACTATTATCAACTATAATAATCAACTATTAGGTATTAAATACCACAATCAAGTGTAATTTACCATCAGCTATTATCTACTGTTATCACCAACTATTAGCTTCTCATGAATGTCCACATAAACTATTATGATCTGGACACCCACAAGACGCTGTGAAATATGTTGGAAGCTCTAGGTCTCATATGAAAACTATTTGATATCGAAAAACGCTCTCTGAAATCCTGTAAACAGTTTCGACCTCGAACTATGCCCGAGTAATAGTAGATGATTACGTTAAACGAAAAATCGATTGATTAGTGAAATCCTGCAGTAATAGGGCAAGTACTGTGTTCAAGGAACGTCAGAGATGTTTCGGATTGTCTAACGTAAACAAAAAGTTCTGTTTCTTCAACTTATCCCCAATAGTTATAAACAATGATTAACAAAGGACATATAAGTTTTCGAAGAAATTAAGGATTCCCGTTTCCAAGGTCGTGATGAATCGATGACTCGTTTCGGGACATCTTTCGAGGTTAAATATATGGAAACTGCTAACTACCATTGATAGCATTTCATATTTTGAAATGCATTGAAAAAGTGTAGTTATTCATGAAATTTGTTCAAGATATTTTTTGAAAACAGAGTTCGCAGGCTTGACAAGATTGATTGTTTAGTTTACCGATGACGAATGAACAGAGGCTTTCCACGCCACTTGAAGACCATACTCTGTCCAACCGGAATCTTAGACAGATCCACCTCGATCTTTGCTATGGCCAATACATCCGCAGACGCTCCGATCATTTGGACAATACTCAGGACGTCTGCTTTCGCTGCGTATGCTGTTGCAACTCCAGTGCCTGGTTTCCAAACATCAATTTTTTGTAAAACTGTGCCAAATTTTCTAGAGCGATAGCTTAAAAATTAGAATTCCATGCATTTAAATATTAGAATTGCTATTTTATTCCATGGTATGTCATGTGTGGGGTTTTAAAATGATGAGTATTAGATATTTCATTTTTAGAAATTTGTCTATTGAATCTCAACCTGAGACGTGAAAAAAAATGTTAATTCCAACTTTGAGATATAACGGATCAATCTTTAAAAAAATGTGTTTGTAATTCGGCATCCACCTGCAAATGGTATAAATTGTGTTGAGAGAGCGTAATGCACGGTAGCGCGGTAGCAATCATTTGAACATACATTTACTACAAATTTTATTTCCACATACTATTACTACAAATTTCTGTTGTGAAAAAATATGCTTAGTATTAAAAGATAAGATCTATTATTTAAGGGTATTATTGCATAAATAACCAAAAGTCACCAACATTTTTGAGAAATTAGTGAGCTATAGTTCTTGATAAAATAATACATAATACATTTAGTAGTTATTAACACGTGAATTTAACGTGGTCAATGAATTCCGAAAATATGAAATCACCAAGAATTAGAATCGATAAATTTGATAATAGTTAAATTTACATTTAATAGATAAGTGTGAGAGATTTGATAAGTTTATAAAATAGTGAAAGATTTATTTTAATGATAGATTGAACAGCAATTATTGGAAAACTCAATATACATTGAGTTTTTGGGTTATCATTGATAAAATCAGTCGATCTGAACATATAAATTCAAATAAAAAATTAACATTTTGTTGTGTTCATTTTAAACAAATGTAGAGTCAATAACAGAACCTCAGTCAAGCACATGTCAATACTGCTGAATTTGACTTCAATTATTATTGAAAGTGGAAAATTAAGATTTGGCCCAAAGGTCAGTCCATAAATACCTTAAATGATCTATTATTTGTTATTATTAACCATATTTATCCTTATTATTATTATTAACCTCATTTATACTCATTACTCATCTTACCAGCAGCAATGAGATACGAAAAATTTACTCGCTGGGGAATCTTGTCACGCGTCCGCGCGGTTTCATCTTTGGTAGCCTCACTACGATAGAACGAGAAATCGGGAACGCGAATATCCGTATGTGCGAATCTCGTTTGAACGAGTTGTGTGCTCGCTGGAATAAATAATTTCATCGTTTTTATAGATACTTAAAAGAACTTCTCTACTTCGTATTGAGGAAATCACATATCTACGTAGTACAATTCCAACTGGTTAATTTTCTGCTAGGCGCATCATATTTACGGTGAAAAAAAAGAGAAAGTTGTTGTCCGTTGATCAATGAAGAAGAAAGTGTAGCTCTGTTGCGAACAGTCCACAGTTTTAGACATAACCTCGCAAACTGAAATTTCTCGAAGGTATATCATTCCTAATACGAAATACAGTTATCTATCTCAACGTCTATGAAGTCAATAAACCTTGACGCTAAATTCTCGCAAAAAAATCTAGATCATGAGAAAAGTGGATTTGAAAATTGGTAAGGTTATGTCAGAAACCATTCGCGTTTAAAAGCGATGTTCTACGAATCCTTAAGGCACGCATGAAATCGAAGAATAGATATCAACTGTTTAGAATTTACAGAAACAATTGAAATAAGCCCAACCCAAACAAACATCCCCGAACAGATTACATATAAAAGTAATTAAAATTTTAAATACTCGTAAGTTTATGAATCATTTTTCTGGTACATAAAAATACGCCAACCAAAAATTGATGTTAAGTTATGGAACAATATGCAATTTCGGAACAATGCGCAATATCGAAGTTATAAAAATAAAAAGATCGAAAACGAGCCAGGTATCCGGTCGATAGGAGCGCGATCTGTCAAAGAGCGCACTACACTTAAAATCCATTACATAATCCGCGGACAGACTTATTACGGTAGAAGAGTGAGCGAAAAAAAAATGGAAGAGTGCACGAAGTTAGTTGTAAAATCGTTAATTTGATGTAAAAGCATACCAATGGGTCCAGAGCTGATACGGGTCGTTCCTCGAGGTAGAACTTGGTTAAGGGTCCAGTTAACGCAATGAGCGACAGGAGGTGGCACGACGACTTTTGGTTTCGTACGTTTGCTCATTCCTGCAACTGGTCGCACGGCATTCGGAACCGCGTTCACCACAGCCCTTGCAAAGGGCGCGATGTTAGCCGATTTCCCGATCACGTTCATACTTAATTTCCTTTATAATGGTATTCTAATATATGAGCTAAAAAGAGAAGAACAGCGCTCCGTTTCGAACGGTCGCAAAACTACGAACAATACGACGGATCGTGGTGGGGCGAAGGGAAGGAGTAGTCCCCAGTTGGCTACACAGTAGCACCACTGCGATGGCGGTTTAATGGAGAAACACGTAGCCACTCAACGGTCGGTAAATAAATATTGATGATTTCTTCGTTTTCGATTGCTGATTAATTGATCAGTAAAATCAGCCTTTCCCTATTTT
Organism: Ophioninae sp. A BG-2022a; assembly: GCA_030523105.1. NCBI lineage: Eukaryota > Metazoa > Arthropoda > Insecta > Hymenoptera > Ichneumonidae > Ophioninae sp. A BG-2022a. The sequence goes on along the minus strand of JAPYZI010000402.1, from coordinate 114,444 downwards.
TTAAATGATTAATAATTTTTAAAAAGTACGCGAACAACATTGTCTATTTATTTGAAACTTAGCATAATCAATATCTAATAAAAAAGTATAAAAATACTTCAGAGCATAAACTTCAATAATAACGAAGCAATTAAATATCTTAATTAATTATCGTATTGAATTAACCAAACGGGAGACAGGTACGTTACTTCTTCATTATCATGGCCAAAGTATAATTGAATATATGAAAACTCAAGTACCGTACTTGATACCTACAGATGCCGATAATTAGTCATCTAGGAGATTTTTTAATAACACAACTGTTATTTTGAGTATAGTATAACAATATTAAATAAATATGTTATATAAGAAGTTTTAGTCCTTTTAAACATTGTAAATGAAATATTTTGTTTTAACAAATGTTTTGAGTAAAAAATGTAATGTTTTTCATTAATATCGTTTTCGCAGATATCATACAAAAAATCCGCGTTATGAAACTGCGGCGTTGAAAATTGCTGTTGATTGGCTAAATTCTAGGTCGCAGCGCTTTAGTGGCGGAATTCAGAACTACCAAATCACCTTATTATCTGTTCCCACTCGTATGCTACCCCCACTCCTCGCGGTTACAACCAGGATGTACGACCGAGTGTACCCCCCGCATGCGCAACATTGTCCGAAGAGAAAACATCTACAGAGAAAGATCGAAAACCCAACAGGCTTGACAGCGCGTCATTGTCGCCCTCACGCATGTGATTTCCATAAATTTCGTGCGTAAATACCGGGACACTTGAATTCCAGAACGTACGTAAAAATCAACCAATTTCATAGTTAGTGCACCAGCAAAAGTCAAGGAAAAATGAAACGATCAAGTTTATCGCCCTAAATGCTTGACGTATTCTTCGCAACAATTACCGCCCATGTATAACATCGTTCATCTCGTGCATCATCCTATGACTAATGTTATCCGCGTTCACTTTTCCTTGTAATCTACTGATAAAGAAGAGGCAGGAAACAAATACATCAGTCAATGCTGAATGGCGAATCAATTTGCTTGACCATCCATGTTGCACACTTTTGTGTAATTCGTTAATCGTTATCCAATTCCTCTCGATCACTAATCAACACCTTGAGTCTTATCTCAGCCTCTTAAGGACGATCTTATCAGCCTTTATTACAAAATTACCCAGTTTAGAACTTTTCTTTCGAAATTACATACTTTCGAGCTTTTATTCCAAAATTACAAGGTTTACTTTGTTCATTCGTATTTTGCTACACAGTTTGAAAAGTGCACAATAAGCGTCAACATGTCGCTTTACCCGTCATTGGAGGACATGAAGGTCGACCACATGTTGAAGGTAAGTGTACCCAAGGATGACGGCATTACGGACTTTTGGATTATGAATAAATAATAGTACCATCAATACCAGCAACTGTCAATAACACTACCCGTCAATAGTAGCATTCATTGATAGCAGTAGCTGTCGATAATAATAATCGTCGAGAATCAGCACTCGACAATCAATAATTTACTTTTTTGCTTGAATCTTCACAATCTAGGCTCAACATCAAATAGAGGCGCAGTACGTGTCCAGAGCTCCTCAGCCATTTCAGACGACCGAACCTTCGGCTCCGACTCTTTCTCCAGTTGAAAATGCATCAGCCGCTCAGCTTTATCCGTTTTTGGGCAATTACATGGGCTTGGAGCTCAGCGAAGAGGCCATCGTCAATAACATGCCTGAATACGCGATGATCGCTCGTGAAACTGTGAGGACCTTTGCTGTTCAAGATATTCCTTGGCAGTTCAATTTTTGAAGCAATGGGTTGGAATTAGTAGTTTTTATTTCGTATTGTAAATGTCAATTAATGGGAGCGTAGGGATTTCAAAGGGGAAGAAAATACTTTTTTGCGAATTTTTTTTTCACCGATATGGATAGAGTTAATTTATAGCAACCTTTTGTACATTGTTAAGTGTCATTTTAAGAACATTAGGTGAAATTTGTACGCTAAAATATCCACAAACAAGCCGGGGAGGAAGCTTTCCCAAGAACGCGTTCAGAAAAACATTATTTGCGGTGTTCACTGTATCTTAGCTAGAAATGGTCTGAAATCAAGCACCATCAAAATTTAGTAAAAGTATCATGAAACCGCCCCCACCGGTCTTCGATAATTTTCTTTTTAATTTTTTGGTGGTTTTGTTAAGTGAAAAGTGCCTTTTTTTCAAAAGTACAAACTTCAACCGTCTCCTTAACATGTATGGGTTGTGTGACAGATGACAGTGGCGACACCAGCTGCACCAAATGGCCCGTTGGCAGGGATGATTGCTCCACTTTCCGGTGATTCCCTGGGTCTTCAGAGGGCCCAAGTTACCAATGGCATCAGAGAAGTATGAATATCTAAGAATACCTTTCGTTGATTGGAATTTGATATGGCTGGACCGTAAAAAGCAAGCTAAAGATTAGAGGACTATCAAATGTACACGGTCCAACTGTCCAAATTTCAGTTCCATGATGAGTGTTAATCCAATTTGTGATTAAGCTGGTACTAATAGTAATTTTGTCAAAGGAGAACCCATTTTGAGGGCTTACCATGTTTTATAATATAAAATTAGTAGAGTTTGCTCACCGTTGGTGCTGTCAGTTTCAAAGTGTATTGTTTAAAAACGTCACTATTGTGAAATAATCAACATGAGATTGTTAGTCCAGGCTCAACTTTGAGTGATATTTTAAAAAAAGATTCGCACTGCAGTAGCTGGAAAATGCAAGCACATATTGCAACACTAGTATATTCCTATGAGTGAGTCTATCCGATCATTTTCAGTATATTTTATTATTTACCAATAAAAATAAGTTCTTGCCTGAATTCCGATTTCTAAATCTTCACAGATTTCATTTAAGCCACTGATTGATCAGTTTTTCTGCTTTGCCAAAATAATGTTATTTTGAAAATAGGAAAATTAACAAAGCTAAAAAATGAAAAGGAAAAATATTTTTAAGAAACAATTTTTTATCAAAAGTTCAGCGAATTTTCAATAGTTTACCAACAATTCAGCGAAATAAAAATCTGATGTTCTATAGATATAATTCTCTGGAAAAAAATCAGCATAGTGCGCGTTTCAAAAAAAGTATTTATTTTGACACGTAAAGCGGGTCGATTTTAAAGTATAGAGAATACTCCAATTATTGAGAGTTTGGGCTCAAACTTGATGAACGGATCGATTTTACCCACTGCGACCACGAACGGTTCATTGAAATCCAATACATTTATTACATCACTAAGTGTAATTCCTATTCAAGGCATTTATCTAACAAGAATACTTTGATTTTCCACCAGCAGATAAATCGCCACTCGACAGATCCCAATATCCAGACCTCTTGCGAAAAAATTACATTTTTTGAGTGGTTGGATCCTGAAAGAAACCTCAGAAATACTAGAGCAATTGAAAATGTTTATTTCTAAGGCAACGATTATCGTTGCCCACCAAACGTGCAAAATTGATCAGCAGCAAATTGAACGAACACATGCAACCAGATTAAACCCGAAGTGAACTAGAAAAATAAGCAAACTTTATCAAAACAGAAGTACTCCAGTAAATCCTAATAGTTTTCTGATCATCAGTTAGCGATGAGACCAATTAAAAATGAATTCCGTATTTCAGTTGACACTCTGCAAAGACAAAGAGGGAAAAATTGGTTTACGCGTGCACTCTGTGAACAGCGGCGTGTTCGTCTGCTTGGTCAGTCCTAATTCGCCTGCATCGATCGCTGGGCTTCGATTCGGTGATCAAATCCTTGAAATAAATGGGACCACTGTTGCGGGTTACAGCATGGACCAAGTCCACAAGATATTCCGCAACGCACCGATCAATGGGATCAAGGTTGTAGTCCGTGACAGGTGAGAGAAAGCCACTTATAATCGCCCTGATAAAAATGAGGAGCAACATTTAACTCTAAACAACTTTAACGCTTGACAAAAAGGCAAGCAATAACAAATTCATTTAAAAACGTCACGGATTGTTACCCTATTTATAAAATTCTGATCAACGTGCAAACATTTTGAATTTTATTTAATTATTCAATTAATTAAATTATTTCAAACAATTATTTAAAAAATATTTAGCTTATTAATATTTTTATACAAAAGTTCGTATGAAGCGGAATAAGTTTTTCTAAATAAAAAAAAACAACAAAGTTTATTAACCATATGCACAAAATTGATGAATCTTGGAAATAGTATTTCTCTCAATATTTGAAAACCATATAACTGATGTCATAAAAAAAATTCGAGTCACTATTATACGCGGTTTGTTAAAAAAAATAAGGTGACTTTATTTTTCTCGAAAAATCTTTATTTATTCATCAATATCTATTTTGTTTGCTTAAAAGTAATAATTCTCTGATTTGAATTATATATCCGTTCCAAATTGTAAAATGTAAATCGCGTCAGGATGTTTTTTTCTTAACCCTGATAGTGACGTTGTTGAGAAAACGACATCCCTCGCTGAGATTTTCTTCGTAATCGTACACGCTAATTTTTGGCACAGCATTTTCAGTCTCCTTGGGTGATGCAACACCGTACTTTTACATAATAGTGACTTGGTTATTTTATTATAATAATGTTATTGTTATTGTTTGTTTTCTCAAATGATATGTTGGGAAATTCAATACTTTTCTGAGTGTCACGTGAATTCATCTCTACAGACCGCTCGAGCGTACGGTGACCATGCACAAGGATAGCTCAGGAAACATTGGTTTCCACTTCAAAAATGGTAAAATAACGGCCCTCGTGAAGGACTCATCCGCGGCGCGGAACGGACTTTTGACTGAGCACCAAATACTCGAGGTCAATGGAAAGGTGAGCGTGAAAAATTCAGAAATATAGACAAATATGCAGAATTATTTTGTTGGGATTCGAATTTTTCATTGTACTTGAATTTAACTTCAGTCAAATTCAACAAACACGAGTAATATTAAGTTTTCATCCATTCGACGTAAAATAACGGGCAAAAGGAAAAAAAAGGTGTTGAAATACGAAAATTCATTAGTTTTCGTTGATTTCAATCACCAAAAATATTCAAATCGTTACGTTTAGCTCATTCGAACGTTTTTATGTCCAAAGGTTGAATATTTTTCTTAAAATCACGGAACATTTTCCCATGTTCCTCCGCTTCACCATGAAAAAAAAACAAAAATTTTTTGGGATAATAAAATACGCATAAAGTTATCCAACGTCTAACACCCTATCTTTGAAAATAGTAGCAAAGTACATTTTTAATTTTTCGGGTTTGACTGAAAATGTATCGAAAAACAATCGCGACATATATGAATAAACACTTTTTTACGATTATCCAAAATTGTACTATACGATCTGAATTTTAATGAACTCTGAATATAATAATATCTAATTGTATAATGATAAATTAAATGATTCGTTGAATGTCTCAATTAATAAATTTAATTAATTTAATTAATCAATATAACTATTTAATTAAATTCATCAATGTAATTAATCGATTTAGTTTAGCCATTACATTAATACAACTAATTAATTGAAATAATTAATATGATTACGAACTTTGTTTGTATTTATTTATTCCTAACAATTTTTTATTGAAATATTTTCTAATCGTGCTATTATAAGGTATAGAGATTGTTATGCGTTTTTCCGCTATTTTCCAGGATTTGCAAGAGTTGAGAAATAAGTATTATTAGGATTACTTTCAGTAATCAATTATCCAGCTTTAGTTTCAAATTCAAATAATTCTATTAAAAAGTAGTTGAATCTTCACAAAAATATTGTAACTTTTTGTTTTCCAGAACGTCGTAGGTCTGAAGGATAAGGACGTCGTGGACGAGATAACTCGAGGAACTGGGATAATCACGATCACAGTTATACCCTCGTACATATACGACCACATGATAAAAAAGTAAGAATTTGTTTACAGCAAATTTATGATATATCTTCAACCTCATATTTCCATTTCAATTCACACTGCTCTTTTCTTTCAGAATGGCCGGAAGCCTTCTCAAAAATGGAATGGACCATTCCGCGCCGAGCAACTTCGAATAAAGCATTGGAATTGAAGTTAACGAATCGTGAAGATTTTTTGCCAATATTAAACATGTACAAGCAGATGTGCCACCAGAACTTGAAGTTCTCAGAAATATTCGAATTTTCACAAAAAAAAAACACATATTTTCTTCTAAAAGGGCGATAGTAACTTTTTGAGTGTTGAATTCGATTCGAAAAAACTTTTAATCGAAGTTTTTCAACTTTGAAGAGCCGCACACGTTTGTACTCAAAATTGTAGATATTAGCGATTGGTACGTGAAATTTCGCATTTTCTGTACACGTTCACGCAGATTTATTATTGGTAATTATCGTGCTAATAATTGGTAATTCATTACTTTGTTACTATTCGCCACAGGAAAATGTTCAAGAGATTCAGTAGTGAAAATGTTAGAAGTGAGCTTTGTATCGAATATTAATGACTTTGTAAAAGATGATATATTATCTGTTGACTCGTAATGTGCCACACCCTTATTAGAATTATTATTATTCACAGTTATATTCGAAGTAATCGAATCTCTTGTGTATTTGTATACATATGTAATCAGAGAAGTACGAATATTATAGTACCTAGATATATGTATAACGAGAGGAAGAAATCTTCGAAGATTTGCGAAGCGTCATTTCGTCGTATGTATATTGCGTTTACAAATATATGACAACTTTTCAGAACTAGTTGGGTGCATTTTCGTGTTACCATAAGCTTAACCGAACAACTTGAACTTCCAAATATTTTTATTTTTTAATTTTTTTCCGGGTCGTTTGATGATGATTGGTACCAGGTGCGAACGAGAATGCGCTAGTAGTAGTAATAATGGTAATTTTATTTGCATGACCTTTATGGCCTTGCACAAAAATTATAACGATATCTCTCTCTCTCTCTTACAATCTATTTTGCTCGCTATCACAGGGTTCATATGTTCGCAATCACCTCGGTATTAATTCTTTTGTTCGTAATTCTTATCTTAAGTCTAGCGCTATTGTTTTCTATTATCAATTTCGACCTAATATTTTATTCCAGATGTCTTGCATTAGCTGTGACATAACCCAACTTACATAAAATGTTACACGTTTCCGACCATTTCTAATTACGTTTAGCCTTGCATAACAGATATACAATATAAAAGACAAATATAAAATATATGATAACAATCATAAAGTAAACTCCTACTATTTCCTTAGAGAGACTAGATCGTTTTTTTTGCGTGGTTATAGCTACTAATTTAGAATATTGTAATAAATTAATTTCGCGTAATTGTTAGCGCACTTCGTCGAGGCAAGAATGCACGATTCACGTGGCAAACCGCTTGGGCGCGAGAGAGCGCTGTGACCCCATCGTCAGTGTATTCGCACACATGTACAACAGCGCCATGATGGATAGGATCGGTACTAAGCTGATCCCACAAAACCGTGCAAAATGGGCCAATGAGACGTCTGCTTCCATGTACATCTTTGTTATTTTTTAGTGTCGCACAAAAACCTTACGAAACTCAGTCCAAACAAACTTTGAGATCTCGTAAAAATCTAGCATACGTGCCCACTATTATAAAACTGATGAAGCTTTTTATCAGCTCAGCGTACCATTCGTGTCACCGGCATTTTCCACCAAACCGGTAAACTCGCGGTACGTGGCCATCACGGTATGGCTACTCCCCTACTTACTCCGCCGAACTCTCCGTCGTTGAATCGTGTCTCGACATTGCGCGCCTTTCGCCGGGAGCTTCCCGATCTTTCTACGAAGCTAAGCCGCTATGCGCGTATATGATATTTTCCATGGACCATGCGCGCCTCTGCCGCCGCTTCGTTGCTACGTTCGTTCGTCAGGCGCAGTTTTTATTTGTAAACACGTAGTTATTTCGTCGCGAAAAAGATGGACGCTTACGAGTCGAGAAAAAAGAGTTGGGAAGATTTAGAATTGACGAGAGATGAGCTGAACAATTTCACTGAGTGCATGAAGAAGGAGGAATTTCGTAAATTGTTAATCGAATACGCGGACGAAGTTTCGAGCCCGGAGAATCGAAAATTGTACGAGAGCGAGATAACCGAATTGGAGAGGGAACGCGGGATCGACGTTACCTTCGTTAATCCCGAGCCCGGTTACGTCATAAAAACGAGTTTGAACGGTGATAAGAAGTGTTTTGTAAATATAAGCAAAAGTGATAAAGTTGGAAAACCGTCGAGTCAACCTTCCTACGAGGATGGAAACCGGGGATTGCGATGGGCGATACCTTACAGTCTCGCGCCGCCACGCGACGATTACGATAAAAAGAATATTCGCTGCACCGTTTTCGACGTCGTTTTTCATCCCGATACCCTTTATCTTGCATCGAAAAATCCAAACTTTTGCAAAATCGTCAATGACACCGCGCTGGATGGTGTCGAGACTAATTACAAGGTTAGTCGTTAAATCCGCACGTTGTCTCGACTTCGAACGTTCCAAATTGTCGGCTTTAATACCTAACCTCAATTCTCCCCGATATAAACAAGCTGAAGTTTTCAAATGCGGGTTTTTTTACGTTTTTACTTTTTGTGAACAAAAGGTGAAGACGAATTTGTATTTGCATCTGTTAATTACAATGACTGTTCTCCGATTATTGGTATTAATGTCACACAAGAATCTTAATGGTAAATATTACCGATAAAAATACTATTATTATGTTTATTTCATAATAATTGTTGATAGTTATACGTATCAAATACACGCAAACCCAAATATATGTTTATATATATTTCGTAATAACCAAATATCAATACTAATAACAATGATTGTTGGATGGTTATTAATATAAATAGTTGTTATTTAACAAGAAATCATGAATATCAATACCTATTGAAGAATATAAGAATTCTTATTCTGATTAATGATGATGGACATGCTTGGCTAACATATCTGTTTTAGTTTCCAAGAAATCTAGAAATTCAGAAAGTAACTCTAAATGATATGGTTTCATTGACAAAATATTATGTACGGCCAACTACTGGATTCTTTACTTTTGAAAACTCGCCACCTTTACCAGGACATCTTTGATTGTGGCTAACTACTGATAAAACTATAGAAATAAGCAGCTGGTCGGACAGGTACTGACATTTGAGTTTACAATGTTCAATCGTAGACCCAGGACACAGCAGGCATAAAAAGCTTACTTTTTGAAATTTAATAGGTTTTTTTCTACAAGAAAATCACAAAAAACATCGCTCGTGCGAGAAAATGTCTTAATTCGTTTAAAACGTATACAAACCTCGACAAAAAGAACTTTCAACTTTAACATTTTTCTTTTCTGACAACTTCATGAATGTTTGGTGAATTGGAAGTTTTCAGACAATCAATAAGAAACCAAAGATTTCGGTAAATAAATATCTATTAATGGGAAACGACTTTGTTCTACTACTATATATTTTCTCTCAAAGTATGACATCTACAGAGCCACTGAATTTTTATTGTTGATATAAACAATTCTTTTGATTTGTTAGTAAAAAAGATTTCTTTTTGCTAAATTTTGATATTTTTTATGTCACTTACAATGCTCGGAGAACGATCCTTAATTTTTGTATCTCTATCGAGTTGATAGTTCGTTATTATTTTCTTTTTTTCAACTGTACAATAAGCCAGTATGACGCATTAAATTCTTTAAATGTATAGCCATACAGAAGCTCAATAAAATTTAAGTAATACGAATGGAAAATGTCGAAATATGGAATTGAAGTGTGCATTAAAAGAATATTTAAAAATATTTAAAAATCAGAATTAAAAAATGGGGATTTTTACAGCCCAGGAAAAAAAATATGCAATAAATTAAACATTTTTCATGTGTTGCATCACAGCGACGCAAGCTTCAATGTTAAACATAAATGATAAAGAGACTTAACGAAGGAATTAGCCATTGAAAAGTTAATTTATCATCCGCTAAACAAACTTTTGTTCGGAATTGTAGGTAAAGTTGGATCGAAAAAACATAAAGTTTCCAAAACTGGCCTTCAAGGGTCACAGTCAACCAACAGTGATCAGAAAGCCCTGCGAGAAACCAGCACAGCCTTCGATGGACCCGGATTCGGAAATTTACCAAAAGTTGATGTCAAGTTACGACGAGTGTCGATCAGCTTCGTCGAAGCCACCACCATCAGAGCCTGCGCGTCGGGTACCTCCGAAGTCCACTTACTACGCAAACCCGAAGAGGCCATCCAACGATGACGAGCATTCCATCTATTCGGTGCCAAAGTTCACGATAAAGCATCGCAGCGACGTTGACATTCAGGAGTTCCGAAACTGCGTAGACGCGAAATCAAACGCTGCGATACCCAACAGCTTGGTGATTGTCATTGATCTACCGCTGTTGAAGACCGCCAGTGACGCTTCCCTGGACGTTCAGGAAAGATCGCTTCTCCTTAAAAGCGAAAAACCGGCGAAATACTTGCTGGAATTGCCACTTCCGTATTCCGTTGACGGTGATGCCGGAAACGCAAAATTCGACGCGACCCACAAGAAATTGACGGTCACGTTGCCGGTTGTTAGGAAAAACGTGACGTTGATGGAAATGCGAGACAGCGGCGTCGAGAGCGATCACAGTCCTTTGGCCAGTCTTGATGACGACTCCCCCAACGAAACACCTTGTCGCGTTGAAACTTTGAGTGAACATGTGCACGACGAACCCAGCAGCCCTGACACGGCTTTACGGACTAACAATTCTTCCTCTTTCACTTTCCTCAAAGTTAACCTCAAATATACACTTCCTCCATTCGTTTGCAACGTTTTCGACGATAATCTCGCGATCACGATAAATGTTAAAAACGTTGATTCTCAGTCGATCGATTATCGACTGCTCGATCACAATTCGGGCATACATATCGTTCTTTCCTCTGTCGGCGCGGGCTTCTTTCCTATATATTACTCTCTGCGTCTCAAAATACACGATAATGCGATCGCCTCGAACAAAGTCACGGTTGAACCCTGGGACAACAATGTTGTTTTTACTGTGAATGTTAAAGATTCTAGTAATTTGTCTAGGTACTGGGTCGGCGTTGATGAGGATTTTATGGAGGCTAAGGATCTTGTATCCAGAACGTCCCTGACTCACAAGTTCGAACAACTCACGGTAATTATCAGCAGAATTCATGGTTATTGCCAATGCGTGAATAATTCAGGAAATTTTTGTTTGCGAGAAAACCTAGCATATATTGTTTTTTGTTGAAGTGTTCTTTCAGCCATAAAAATATTTTTTTCAAATCCTGAAGTGGCTTCACACCTTAAGACTTGATTTTCCAAAAACGCCATTATCCAAAATATGTAATTCTTAATTTACAACCAAAAGACAAAATTTTCATGAGTTTAACTTGACAGATTTTCACACAAACTTACATCTTCTTTTTTGTGTCCTTAATGGACAAATGTCACAAAATCCATTCTTAGTGGATGCTGTCATTAAACGTTCTTCGCTGTCAATGAAAAGACTAAGTACAAATTTTCATGGAATTAACGTAAAAAATAATGGATTTTCATACGAACCCAGATTCTCTACTTTACTCCTTGAAGACAGAATTTCGTTTAATCCCTCCTTAGTGGGTGCTTACGTCACAGAAGTAAAATCCAAATTTCTTATAGCTTCATCGTCTCGCAACTTCCAAGCAATTCTTGCAACTGATATTGTCAATGACCGCCAATATTGTACTTTGGATGGGACTATTTTAGAACTACTCGACATTTCTGTAATATTGCAGATGAAGCCTGAAAATGATACAGACAGAAACATCGAAGTCCTCGCCGACGGTGATAACGTCGTGATAAACATTCAAACGAACAATCTTGATTCCGACGACGAGGATGACAATCGCCGACGAATGGACATTGTCTCACGAAAGAAGGACCGGAAGCAAGCCCTCTCGAAGTCCCGATCGGTATCGGAGAGCAGCGGTGACGAATTACCGAGCAGCAACGCGAGCAGCGTTTCTAAAGGAATCTTGAAATGTCGAAGAAGCACGTTTTCACGATCCGTGTCCGAGTCGAGTATCGACGAAACCGCCGGTCACGTTTCATCGGTCGATTTTCATTACGACTCCGTTCAGGACGTCAATTCCGAATCCGAATGTTCTAGTTTCAAAAAATCGGTTCGCTTCAACGACGTGGTTTCCCGTCAACTGTACAGGTGAATTGGAAATCACAGTTAGCTAGAATCCCTAATTTTCTCAATTATATAAAAAAAAGGTCTTAAAATTCGAAAAATGGTTTATTGAATTGGAAATTGCAATAAGCTAGAATCGTCAATTTCCCAATTATTTAAAATAAGGTGGTAAAATTCGAAAAATGGTTATCGATACTTATCGAAAATCGATACATTTTGATAGATAGGATAATCAGATAGCTATCTGATTCAATACTAAGATCCAATTAGATTTACGAAAGTACTATTTCCACAAAAACTGCACAGGTTGAAGCAGATCAGGTTGTCTGGGTTCGAGGACTTCAAGATTACTAGTTTTATCACTCCCTAGTGATATTTTCGAAAAATGTACTTACTGAGCATTTCTTCTCTTGGAAAACCGTTGGTGAAAATGAAAAACACTTTTATAATACGAGGGTGGAATATATTGGGAATTTTGAAAAGTTACAGAAAGCCGAAAAACGGTTGCCGGCAGATAACTTTTTTTTTGCGATGTTCGGCACTGGATATGGGTTTCCGAGAACCGCTTCATGTATTTTTTTTTACAAATTTATAAGAAATTAAAAGATTTAACGATCGCCATTTTTTTAAACAACTTTTTCAAACAAAATGGTGGTGATGTATAAGTTTTCTAAAAACGTCCAAGTGTTTCGCGGAATATATTCCTTGATGATTTTTTAAAGCTTCTTAATGTACGCGTTGTCGCAAAAATCAATGACGATATTTTATATGTCGATGAACCAGTTCGTGATAATTCAATATAATCGAATATGACCTCAGTTGAAGTGTTGTAGTTTTCGAGATATTGAAATTTTTTCGACGTGAACATCTGCATATGTGAATTATAGATATTTTTCATTCGGTTTTTTTTGGCCTGGACGTGAGTAATAGATCGGGCTATCAATAACAACCAACTAAGCAACTGAAAACTGAGCAACGTCGATTTGAAAGATTAAAAAAACAATATTGTTAAGGAAATAACATAAACATAAACTAAATTACCAGTGATGTTCAAACCTCGCAAGCGCTGGTCGAAATCAATCACTATATATTTCAGGTGCCAATAGTTATTGGCTCGCTGATCATTGACCATTATTTTTAAATCAAAGCCATCACCAAGTCAGCTATATTCAAGTATTCGACTTTTCCAGATCAAACTCCAGCATACTGGGTCAACGTAAGAAGAATCAACGGAAGCTTAGAAACAAGAAACGCGCCCACGATCGTCGTATGAGTGAAAGCGAAAATTCGGAAACCGAGGATCGTGAAAAGTATCGTATAAATCCGAAAGACCAAAATCCCGCCGAGGACGTGACTCACGACAACGTCAAGCCGATTCTGAACCGTGAAAAGAATTCGGACAATCGTAAAACGAACGAAATCGATATTGACGATTGTCAGAAGAACGGTATCAATCATTCGTCCACAGTAACCTGCGACACGGTCAATTACGATAACTCAGTTGCTGGAAAGGATTCCTCCGGGTTGGAATTCAAAAACGATTTAATATTCGACCTCGATATGTAAACTTGAAAAGTCCCGATCGAGGTTGTTGCATGTGATAAATACTTTAGTCCCACCAAGTCTGAGAGCAAACACGATTCCATCGTAGAGTTCGTCTTACGACGTGCGAGAAACGTTCTTTTCATCAGTACAGTTATACGGATCAGAGATTCCGAGCAGGAATGGGCGAGTTCAAAGTACAATCGATAAAAGAAAAAAAATTATTCACCCATATCGGCTTTTCCCTTAAAAAGGAAAGATTCGATTAATCGATTATCGACTAAACGATTATCGAGTAATCGAATAATTGATTAATCGATTATCAAGTAATTAATTGATTAATCGACAAATCGATTATCCAATAATTGACCAATCGATTATCGAGTAATTGATTCATCGACAAATCGATTATGCTATAATTGACTAACTGATTATCGAGTAATCGAGTAATTGATCAATTGACAAATAGATTCGATTTATGGCTTAATCAATTAATCGGTCAACTGATTAATCGAAAGGCGAGTCTATGGAATATGAAAAAACAACTTTCATTATTCAATTTTTTCTTTTGAGAGCAAAACCGATCATTTTTCAATGCGATGTTTTCCATAAACATTGCTCATCGATTGTTGCACTACCGAAAATATCGACTAAGATCGATTATTCCACAGAAAATATCGATGATTTCGGTTAATCAAAAGGCTCATTGCTGACTCTGAGTTTTTCGAAAACACTCCAACTCGAGCGAACTTTAGCCGTCTTTTCGTCTTCAAAGTCACGGCCAAGCGTAGAAAGCCGAATAATCTTTCTCGATACATTCATTTTGCTAGAAGCCTGATTTCGCCTTTTTTGCAATTGAAAAGTACGCAATAGCTATACTTTACGAAATATCAGCAGCTGTTGCGAAAGAAACGTGTTTTAGAATTTTATAACGATTAAGAGTCTCCACTAATATATTTTGTCGGATTTCGAAAGTCGATTGCTTCCAAAGCTGCTCATGCGATTGAAACGGTTTGGAAGTTTGCATTATTGAAATCCAATGATATTCAGTTTCACGATTTTGAATTTCTTTCACTTTTATCAATATCCAATTAATTTTGTTTACAAATCAAAGGTATGCGTTTTTTAATAACAATGAGAAAAAACGTTTCAATGAATTTTTACATTATAAAACAGCAATAAAGAAACCGAATCGTGAAGAAGAATTTTATTTCGTTGCGTTCCAACGGTCCAAAATTTAGCGTCGTGCGATTGAAAAAGAAATTCTAATTGTTTGTTGATATTCTCGGGTTACTGATAGAAGATTCATTCATGAAACTGGAATTTGCATTGTGCTCGCAATGTTGAGGTTTGTATCTGTCGAGTGCTACAAATCGAATTTTTTTTTCATATTCTAAAATTGTTTGTCAAAAAAGAATTTTTATACAAAAATATCTAATAGCAATTCCAAACAAATTCAATCACTGTCGTAGCCTAAATCCGCAGAAAAAGAAATTAGAAATGCAAATTGTGAATTTCTCGATCGTGCATTCCAACACATCCAACTTCAACATCGTGATGTCTGATCGAATGAAGACCTGTAACGTTTGTTTTCTTTCTACTGTCTGACCGAGAGATGAGTCGAACGAAGAACTAAAACTTGGGCTTAACCAACGGAAATCTGAAGAGAATCTGTTTTTAATCAAGCCTGTTGTAATTCTTGAATTTACTCCAATGGAATTAGATACAAAAGGTGCAAATGTGAATGCGAAGATGCAATTCATTAATAGTTCAGTAAAATACTAGCATATCTTAGTCGTTGATACAATCATCGGGGAAACATTTTTATCAACTGCCACACTACCCACAATTTCGAGTGAAAATTCATTTTTTTTAAATCAACTCTTTTTAAATTAATACTTCGCATGAAATCCACGTTTGGAAAATGAACTTTTCGTAACCAGTTTCATTAAAAAAGAATGAAATGTTTCTTAAAAAATGTCACGAAACATAGAATAAAAGAAATGTCTAAAATACATTTAACAAATTATTAAATATACTTTCTTTTTTAATTTCGATAAATTGTTTGCATGTTTTAGCTTACAACACTCACTCGAACGGATTTTTTTTTCTTATCACAAATCTTCAATCTCAATTTACAACAGATTTTGCTAAACAAAAAAAAATGAATTTTCCCTGCAAGTCAAACGATGTAATTGAATTTTAGTTTGGAAAAATACCACCAGATCTATTACTTGAGAAAGAAACTTTTACCGCAAAAACAACTCTGCCCTTCTTTCTCAATTTTGTATACAACGATCACCGTATTTTTCTACACACTCTGTAGGAAGTTTCGAACCACCTCGCGTTTTTGAAACTTCGATGCGACGTTACGTTTTTACGTCCGAAAAAAATGACTATTAAAAAATGTTTGTTAGAACTATTTAGTATGGAACAATATATGCGTGCACCGGAAATGGATGTGGCAAGAGAAAGAAAAGTCGTAAAATCCATAAAGGAAGCGATTTTTTTTCTTTAAGTCTGAACATTTGGAAAACGTGCTCGACCCGCAAATGTTATGAAACTTATAGAAGTCGTGAAACATTTCTCATCACATAGTACAGTTTCAAATTAGCAAAAAATACTGTATTTTTCTCAAACATTTTTAATTAACAAAACAATACAAGTCTTTCCACTTAAATATATTTAAGTTAGAACAATGCACTTTTTTTCTATAAACATTTTCAGATCAGATAAGAAAATCAAATTTTTCTACCTCTAATTTTCTAAACAGCAAAATTCCGATTTTTCAGTTTTGAGATTTTCAAATTCGCCAAAATGCATATAAGTCTCCTGGAAATATTCAAATTGGCAAACAATTTTTAATTTGTAAAGAAATGCAGATTTTTTCCACCATAAGATTTATGAATTAGCTAAAAAAAGCACTTTTTTTATCTTCAATTTTTCTAGTAGTAAATGAAACTGTTTTCAAGTTAAACATGTTTCATATTTTAAGTGCATATTTATTTTTCGTAGAAATGTAATTATACAAAAATTGAAGATTCTTCTCTATACAAGTGTTTCAAAGTGGCAAAAAAGTTGCGACTTTTCGTTCCCTCATTGCTTTTCTATTTGAGACAGTCCTTTTGCACGAACAATTGTTCAGCTTGCAGAAATAAGGACACCTCATCCTGCACGATTTAATATTATCAGCTCGTTTAATATTTTCTTTTTCAATCGTGAATCGTAAGACGCATACACGCAGATCTGATTTATCGTAGTAGGGACGTTCGGCACGAACTTAAATTGTAAGGAACAAAATTAAGGATTTTTACGAAGAAAAAATAAATATAAAAAATCGCGAGCCGATTTTTTCTCACCGAAAGATTGATCGAGTTAGAAGTAAAATAAAAGAGAATAGAGCGCCTGTAACCGCATTTATATACACACGAACATCGCTACATGAAAAGAATTTTGGGTCAGTGAGCGATGTTCGTTTCTAAATAAACCATGAAAAATGGAAGCGAAGAAAATTATGGATCACATAAAGATTACGATATGAAAAGTGGAATATACGTTTGTACATTTCTTTCCCCGATTCCGTGGCAGCTTGAATGTTTTATCCCGCATACCTTCCCGAACAAAAGTTTTCGTCATCATCACCAATCAATATTTTCTGAGAATCGATGATAATTCGATAAAATGTAGGAATAGAAAAAAAATCAGTTCCGGAGAGTGGTGACCAAAGAATGTAAACATATTATTTATGCGAATAATTGTTTAAAAAACAATCAATCAACATTTCTTCCTATCCAACGAACTTTTCGTTAATTTTATTTTTAATACGAATACAGTTTTTCAAATTTTCTTTGTTCATACATCTTTCGCCTTTTTTTATTAAATATTCGTTGTTATGAACTTACGAACATTCATAATTATGATCATTATATTTTTAATATAATAAACATATTATTGTGTTCACAATATTCATCAACATTCATTCGTGTTCAAAACATTCATTAACATTTATTCATACTCATAGTATTCGTAAATATTCATATAATGAATGTGATATGATTGGCCTGTTTTTAAATATTGATAATAATTCATGAATTATTCTGAGATCCATACATGCTTATATGTGTGTTTTTAGGTATTTTTTGTGAGATTATTATTTAGTTATTAGTTCGCTGAATTTTTCATATTTTATTTTGATATAATTTTTGTCTTTCCCTATTTGCTCGAAAGTTCTTTACCGGGGCATAATCAAATTTATCATCATCATCATCTTATCGTTGAATGCCATTCAAAATTCATTGTAACTTGTTTCCAGTAATGTAAAATATAAAAAAGAATTAAAATAAGGTTTTATCTTACGAATCCAGTTTTAAAGCCAATTTGGTAAAAGGGTATGTCAAACCCTGCCACATGATCCTTGTTAAATTTTTTTCACCACAATCTCGCCGGGTTAAACTCGACGAAATTATAACTTTTAGTATTTAGTTCAGAATTTTTTGGTTCGTTACAGTTATGTCACACATTGATATAAAGGGTTAATTACCGTGGCGTTATCAAGCCACAGTATGCACATGAATTTCGGAGGTTCCACCCAACTCCGGAGAGACCGGGCTTGGTGTAGTTACCAAAGTCCATTAAACGAGGATGCATCCTCGCTGGATCATCCGGGAGGCAATTATTCTGATTTTATTCCCGGCCGTTGGCCGGGTTTGCGTGATCTAGGCCTCGGAACCACCCCCTGTCTCCCCCGGCCCTTTACAACCCCTGCGCCACCTTTGAATTGCGACGATGCCTCCACCGGTGCATCGTCCTCATGAGCGCTGCACCGCTATCGCCTCCGACTCCTCGACATCCGGGAGAAGGAGCAGGGCAGCGGGGAGAGCTCAGACGACATCGAAAAGTGGAGCAGGCGGAACCTCCGCCCCACTGTTGGAACCGACCACGATCTGAGCGGTACGAACTAGGATACTGAGCTCTGCCGAGCCCATCGATCCTACCACCTGCTCGTGGAAGGTCGTTAAACCCTTCGGGTTTGCGACTTCCTCCGATTTATGCATATCTACCTTACTCGAGCTTTCAACCTATTTCGTTTTCAATTTTTTCACTTTTTCTCGTTTTTTCTGTTTCGTTGATTTTTTTTCGTGGTTTAAAATTTTTTTTTGATAATTATGCACTTATGATAATTCGTGATATAAAAATTCATAATTAGGCACGATTATATTGGAAAAATTCATTCGGCGGATATTTGTATTGTGGACATGAATAATTATGAACATTTATTCATTTATTCAGGTATTGTGTGCGTTCATAATTATGAACTTCCGTAATGTAACAATTCATAAATATGCACATTTATAAATATCAACATTCATAATATGAATATTGATCATGCAAACATTCATAAAAGACTTGAGGGGTCTCGACTTTCGTAAATTGTCGTACGTTTGAAAATGTTTGTAACAAACCAGCATAGATTTTTGCGATTTGTGCTGTCAATTTTTTCACACTTTCCCTACTTGACAAGATCAAACTCACGAGCTAGTGAATTTTCACTAGTCAGTTTTCTAGCAAGATATGAAAATGTAGTTCATGAGATCGTATTTCGAAGCAACCATTTTTTACGGTTTTCTTTGCAAGGTAGATGTGTCACTGGACATAGCGGAGGAAAAAAAACAGTTTATTAAAAAAAACTGTATTTTTTAATCATGAACCTTCCATAGTCAATTTGGATTACATTGACGCAGTATCAAGTTTGGGTCTTAATATTAGGCGTAGTAAAAAGAAATCCATTATTATCTGGAAACCAATCACATACCGAGCCAAATAATCACAAAACTGTCGGAAAAGTTTGTTTAGTATGAAATCTCATTTTTCTAACGCCATCTAGTGTAACCCGATGGGACTTATACAACGCGAGATATAGGTAACTAAAGCCCTCTTTTATAAAAATAATGGATTTCTTTTTACTTCACCTAGATAGAGAGATAGATTTATTCCACATGTATAGCTTTCGCTTTTTACATTCACTCAACTTTCATCTTGTATTCTAATCCTTAAATCTAGAAGCACACCAAATCCTTATAACTAAAAATAGATAAAAAGAAAAAGATCACATATTCGCAATGCTCTTATCTATTTACGCTACTTACTACACCTATTTTTGTTCCAAAAAGCAAGGAAAGTCATTTTCCATAATCTAAAGAGTACCAGCTCCAAATTATTGTTCCGTAAAATATATTTAAAAATTGACAAAGATGTGATTTTTAAAGGGAAATAGCCCGGTTTTAGCGCATTGATCACTTTATCATCTTTTTTTAAACGACACCCCTATTTTTTAAAAATTGATTTTTCGGTGGAACACCATGTGCTATATTTATCCTAGACGTGAATGAAATTGTGCACCCTTCTATCTGTCATGAATGATTGAGCTTGGATGACGAAGAAGAAGGGCATCTGAAAACGGATGGGTCGTGGTGGAATTCCGCAGGTAAAGTTACCACCGTGAAATTCCAGGGCGCTTACGGTCTCTTTGGGATTGAAGTGCATTGTTTTATTCGAGCGCCACTATGCCCGGGCAAATACCAAAGATATGTAGGCCAAGTCGAGTCAAAGGTATGCTCGAGCTTAGTCACGATCTCAGATGGACGGGCAAGTTAAATAGGAAAGCTTGGACGCGTGGAAGGCTCTAGGAGTAGCTGTAGGTACTGATGGGTGGCACGTAAATCTTTGGCATCATTGACGCGACACCGTTTCAAACGATTCTGACGAAGGCTCCTACACGGGATCGAGTACATTGGTCACGATTTCGAGAGCTTTGTGAACGGGAGCTTCTCACCATTTCCTTTCAGCTGGAGGGACGATTTTGCTGTATTTTAGATATCTAGATGGAAATCTATTTGGTTAAACCTTTATGGTGTTTCCAGTGCGTAGATAAACACATTTTTAGTATTCAGATCACTATAGCCTGTTTATCACGGCTGTTGTTTTTTTAAACATAAATTAACACTTACAAATGTTCATTTTTCACCTTCAATAATAATTGAAGGCAAATTCGTTGACATTGGTATGGGAAATGGGGTTTCGTCGATAACTGTTCATCTGTTCCAAATGTTGGAGAAAAACAAATTATCAATTTTTTAATATAATTAATACGTTCGGATCGTTTGATCATTATAAATAATTATTCAAAAACTCAATATATATTGAGTGCCAAAAGGTTGCTGGTTAATTCATGATCAAAAGTAATCTTCAACTGGTTTATAAATTCACTGCCGAACGCGACAATATAGTTTTTTATTTGAATTCTAGCTTAATCAATTGTTTGATTCTAAATTTTGAAGACGTATTTTTAGAATTCGCGGAAATTTATGTCCATTCATTTTGCAACTATTTACGTCGGCTGAAGCTGTTTTCTCATAAGTAACTGTATTTATAACTATTCAATTATTTAGTAGAAAATTATATATTTATTACTACTAAATTATTTTGTTAAAGATTCTCAAATAATTTCAGTCGTATTGTTTCAACAAGCAACATTAGTTGCATCCACTAAAATCTTAAGTACAGATTAAAATAAATTCAAAGAAATAAGGCCGAAATACAATTTTCCATATCTTTCTACAGATACCAGACACAATCATCACTGATAATCTCATAATAATTCAATATAACCAAATTACTACCAGGGATGTCATGTACATATCATAAAATTAACAGTTTTTACATATTTTAAACAAATTAAAAAAAAAAGAAAACACGATGTTTAAATCATAATTCCTATGAGGCTGTTCACAGGACTTGGGAAGAAATATCCACTTTTATCGACATTACCACGGTTGCCATATCCATAAAAAGAATAAAATAATTTTTCCAAAAAATATGTTTTGTTCTCTATTAATGTTCACTTTACAAAATAATCTAGGAATAAATATTGTGCTGTGAAAAAAAATTTATAGCAGATAAATTGTTACGAAAATTTGATAAAAATTAAATATTTAATGTACTTCGTAATTCTCTCGTATTCGAATAATAATAGAATCAAATCAATACGGAAAGATACGAAAGTTTATATCCACTTTGCACGTCTGTCATTGGTTATTTCGAGCTCATTATTTGTAAGCTCTATGTGAACATAACCGTTCGCGTATCGCGTTGGTTGCATTCGGCTTAAAATGAGTTCTCAACATGCTCAAGCTCATTTACCTATCAAAATTAGTAAACTCCATAAATCTCGGTACGCGTGTGCATACTCATATCTCATGGCCGTGGGCTTGTGTCGACTAGACAACCACAAGCATTTCGATTAATTAATAATATTATTTACAATTCTACGGATTATAAATAATATTATATATATTTTAGTATACAGCCTGCCTCAAAAGTTTTGTTCATCTTGTGGGATTTTACACGAAAAAAATCTATTATCTCAGCCAAAAAAAAAATGTAAACGAATTTACCAAACGGAGTTTGAAAAATGAATAGCCAACTTCTTTTTTATTTTTTATTTGTACTTTTTTGTAGTCGGTGCATTATTTAAAAAATTGAAGGTTTTTTACTATCTCCGCAGTTTGCAAAATCGCATGCTGGACTTTGAAAAATAGTAATTTTAGCATTTAATGATAAGATCTTTGAAAAAGACACCGTTAGCTTTAGTTTCGGTTTGTTTTTTAAATTGTTGCAATTTTTATCGCAGAGTTATTAGACTTTTTTTTTGTAAAAAACGACTGGTTTTCTGAGGCATCACGTGCCGTAACTTAAAAAACTATACGGTTTGAAATATGTAATGTAACGAGTAAAAATTTGTACTTGTTATTTTATAGTCACAACATTTTTATAAATATTTTCTCCAAAAAGTGTTTCTCTCGGTAATTTCAGTTAATAGTTGATGATTTGTGTTATCAATTTATCGCCGTTATCGTGAAACAAAAATGTTTCAATGAAAATACTAAGAGGAGGAAAGGTACATTGATATTTTAACACATCCGAATTTTTTCAGAATTTTTATCAAAAATTTCTTTAACTCAAAAATAATACAGTGATATTTTAATCCCATGATTAAAATATAATAATACAGTGATAATCTCCTATGATTATTTTTTTATTTAACTAATTTGTCGTAATGTAATTTCAATGAGTTCAAAATTCGGTTATTTATCTTTTTTTCTTTTGACATTGTTATTTGAACGGAAAAAAGAACGATTTATTTCCTGGGTAGAAAAAGGTACGTAATAATTTTGTGCAAGACTATATATAAGAATAATTCAATAAATGATAAATGATTAATTATTATTAATAAAAACAGAAGAATTAATGTATTACCTCGATAAATTGGTAAACAATTTTTCGCACAGCAGGGACTTTTAAAAAATTTCTTTTTTAAACGTTCCTAAAAAATCTGCAACCTAAAAGGTGTGTGACCCGTGAATAAAGATTCAAGTTTTTTAATATCGAGTCGTAGAATCTTAGTTTGCCAAGGAATTCCCAATATATCTCTATTTGAGTGTATTCACTGAAGCGTACATGCAAGGTATTTCATTTACGGAGCTCGATGACACAGCTTTGTTAATGGGAAGGGGAACGTCTTTGGTTCAAACGACGCATCGCTCCCGGCATCGTTTGGTCTCCCTTGCCACCACCGTCGTGTCACCACGAAATGTCCGATGCTACCACGTGTAGTGTAACTAAAAGGGGCTGAGCTGGCGATGAATGCGAGGAAGAGTAACAGCCAGAGGGAATGAGGAGAAGGATTATATATTTTCTCAGAAGAAGAGGAAACGGGGATCAAAGATGCTGCATGCGAAGACTCCAACATTCTCTGCGAGCATAACCGCCGAAGGCATTTCTAGAACGTTGTGGAAGAAAACTGAATATTATTATCATTATTTTACAATTACGATAATAACAAAATAAAAATGAAAAAAAAAATCTTAACAACGATCCAATCAGAAAATAATCGTCTTAGAAGGTCAAAAATATTTTTATCAATATCAGAGATACAATTTTATCTCTATTTTAACTGTATAAATTTTATCTCCAGTTTAACTAAAAATATGTTGGATAGGGTTCTATCAAATATGGTTCGTTTTTTTTTTTTTTGAAACCAATTATCGTACAGCAATGACTTCCCACACTGGCGCTAACTAAATGCTATGTTCATCAATTACTTAAGCTTCACTAATAAATGGGATTGGCTTTGCTAATTGCATCAGCTCACAGCGCGTGCCTACTTTGGCTGATCTTCAACAGCCATCAGCTTATTGGGGTGAACTCTACTTTTTCATTTATTTCTTTATTTCCTTCGTTCCCCTGTATACCCTTGCGGAGTTTCCTGCGTCTAAAGCCATGTCTTTAAGATATGATGGACTTTATGAAGGGCACAGGGAAACTGTGGTACTGTGGCCAAAATAACCTTCGGATACTTCCGATTCTCTTGTGCACAGACTTTTAATCAATAATTACGTTAGGTTACCAAATTTTTAAACATATTCGGTAAGGTTAATTCTTTTATTTAATTAGGTTAAGTTAGATTAAGCTCTTAATTAAGAAAAAAAGATTTAATGTAACCTAAATTCAAGTTAACCTACATTTGATCCTAAATCTTCCATTCATTTGGAATTATCTTATTACTGAATTAATCACTAACATTTTTGAAAATAATAATTGTATTATTATTTAATAATTATTCATTCTATTTTTCCTCAGATTTTCAAAAATTTTCGTGATTTTCCAATATCTATCTAGTAATAATGATACAGATTAAAATGAAGTTACACAAATTTATGTGTAACTTCATTTTATCTATAAGAAATAAAAAATGTATTTTACATGTACATGACATTAAAAAGAATGACATAAAGTTAAAAATAAAGTATCCAGCGTTTGCCAACTGGTCGGTGCGCCCGGTGTACAGCTGAGCGGTCACCGCTCCGAATATTGGCCGTGCGGATTATCGTTCAACTGAAAGGACCACCGTAGACATAGTCAATATTACAACGGAGCAGAATCAACATTCTGGAAGACTCGGAGCTGTGACGACCGACATGACGAACTTATAAGGGTTTCCAGGGATTGTGAATTCTTAAGGGATGTGCAAACCTGTACCAGGCTCGGTGATTTTATTTGTAGACCATCGTCGACTTCAGTACCCACGTGCAGAAATCTACGGATATCCACAGCCACTCATACGAGGAGAAATACATATATAAAATCAACGTCGGCGTAACGCCTGTGAACATACCAAGTACAGGTGAACGCGGAGCCCCAGGTCGATAAGTCGTCCACCCCTGCAAGTGGCTTATTTCTCCCTCGGGCTTCTTCGATGCACACGCACACACGCGGACATCTATATACGTGCAAATATAAACGTATAGCATAATCGCATAAGCATTTTATCCAGCATCAGGGATAAACGACTTTCGTGTCGTAACTACACGTGCTTACCTCTCTGTATACGTACATCTGTCAGCAAGTAAAATTATACATAGTATTGGGAAAAGGTATCAGGACTTCTCAAATTTTTCCATCTCGATGAAAAATCAAATATCTCCGCGAAAAAAAAATCGCGAACCAATTTACCAAACGGCTTTTCGAAAAAAAGAGCTAACTTCATTTTGCCTTTTTTAAAATTTATATTTTTGAAATTGTTTTGTTGCCGATACGATTTTTTTAGCCATTCTCAGGCTTATATAAATTATTTGATTTTTGCCACAAGCCTGGAAATGGAAAAAAAGTATCGTAAAACCATTACAGCTCAGTGTAATTTCAAGAAAATTCAAATAAGTAATGTTTAATCATTAATAGTTAATAATAAATAAAAAAATACTCCACTCTGAATATTGAATTAATATTTTTCTGGAAAATTATAATTCTGTTTGATACGTACTCAATTTTAACTCCTAGTTAGTGGGGCTTAATTTTTTTAGGTGACCTCTAGAATGACCTCGCTCAAGGGATAGGTTGAATTTTACCTTAAATATTATATATATATACCCACAGTATATATATAACTATTTTTAAGGTAATTCTATAATTTGCCATTTTTCGAAAAATAGACCCCGTTTTTTTGTCGATAAATAGCTGTATTTTGTAATAGACAACGATATTATTGATGCGGAAGAACGATCCTATTGGTTTTGAATTTTTTGTGACCATATTTTACAATTTTGTAATTTTTTTAAATGTTCGAATACTATTTTCATTAAAGGAGACCACATAGTTTCGTGGCATCGAGGTATCGCAAAATGTAAACACACATTGTTTGGGTTTGTTTAGGTTTGTTGAGGTACCATAACTGACACAACAGACCGAATTCAAAATTGATGGGAACTTTATTCCGCATTAATAATATTATTATTTATAACAAAATTAAGCTATTTATCAATAAAAAAAAATCGTAGACCATTTTTCGAAAAAGCCGCTGAAGTACGTCGTGCCCTTTTTGAATCTCGCGTAATTCGTGCAGGAAAGTAGTGTAAACGAATGATGGGGACAACCACGATTACGGGACACTCAACATCGGCAATGCGGCACCAGGAAAATTCTCGGTTGCTATTGCGAGGCTCTTCCGCTCTGCATATATTTGAATGGTAGCGGCTGCGCGACCCAAGTGGGTCGTGTGTTAACCCGCCAACCTCGGGTTAACACACTCGGTCATGGAAACACACACGCAATACTCGCAGGCACACTTACCTGTATAAATATGCTTCCAATTTTTGCTGGTACCAAGAGAGCAACTTCGATCGTGATATTAAGGCGATAGGATGTGACCTGATAGTATGGGGTACCCGATTATGTAAATTCTATTGATATTGGAGCAAAACGGTCTTGTATGCGAATCGGCGAGAATCACCATAGAAACATATCGATTGCTTCTAATTGATATTTCTATTTTTTATCCTTCTATTTTTTATCCTTTCCAGACTACTTTTCAGGGAGAATAAACGAAATTTTCAACATTTTTTTATTTATTTTGAAAATTATACTAATTTTTATCTTTTTTTGCCTTGATTGCTTCCAATTGTTATGTTTGTTATTTGTTTTTCTGTTTTTCGAACAAAATAACATTTTTCTGGTGAAATAAGAGTTTAAAAAATCGTGGTATTATTATGATGGTGAGGTAGAAATTTATCTCTAGAATCTTCCATTGACATGCAATTCGGATTTCTCTCATTGCGGAATAAACACCTTATTTCCAATCTCTCAATTTTTTATATCTTTGCTAAAAATGTGTCATTTCAAGTAAAAAATATTTTTCGATTTTTCTTATTACGATAAAAACAATGGACGATATGATTTTTTCAGTATCGCAGGATAAAATGCTAACATCCATCCCGGTTGGTCGAAGTCACTTTTACGAATGATTTTTATTGCACAATTACTTGAACTTTTTCAAATAAATTTCATTGGACAATTCCTTGAACTTTTTCAAACTATTTCGCTCGCTGAACTGCTTCTAAAATTAATATCAATAATAATTTTTTATAGATAGCGTTTTTTTAAAATTATGATTTTTTAATAATAATAATAATAATGAAGAATAATGAAAAAAATTCATATTACTTTTAATACATTTTTGTAATAATAATTTGATCATTTTTAAAATAATTTTAATAACAATAATGTTTTTTGGCGAAGAGAGAATTTTATCCCAGAAACACTAATCGGATACCAATTTTGTTATTTGTCCGAATTGAATCAAAAATCAATGCAAACTTGCCATTATTAGTATTAGCAATTATTGGCCAGTTTAATTTTTCATTTGACCGTATACAAATATTTCTTGCCTTGTTCTAAGCATTCCTATATATCGCGGTCGTTGAAATTGGTTCGCATCTGTTAATCATCTGTACACACCGAGATGGGCAGGTAGGGCGTACGGAATTTAAATTAATTCAACGCTGTTGCGGAACTCGAGATGCCCGAGTTCTGAGCGCGTGTGTTGTACGATATAACGAGCACGTTATGCAACATCTGCAATAGGAATGTTGAGAATTTATACGCGTTTGTCTACAAGGGCGTCAATTACATCGCGAGCTTTTTAACTGCAGGTCTGAAAGGAATAAAACCCACCTCTATCCGGCGTAACAGCGAGCTTTGATGAATTGTTTTTTTTTTCTTCTGACTCCTCGGTTCGATAACATTCGTAAAAAAGTGCAATTAAATTTCGCTCACGATCTTGAACTTTTCATAATGATGTTCATTCCACAATCGTTTTAAATTTTGCGAATTATTTTTGTTACACAATTGCTTGCTGTTTGTAATATTATTTTTATTGTATAATTACTTAAACTTTTCCCCATTATTTTTCATTACGTAATTTTAGAAATTTTTTCAAATTATTCTAGGCATAGTTGCATTCATTTTTTTCAAACTTTTTCCCTTACACGGTTACGCCCTTACACCCCTTACACAATTCTCTCTTTACACATGCAGAGTTTCGATTACATCGTGTTGCAAAGATTCATCAATAATTCCAAACATTTATTGTATTTTGATTATTTTAACAAAGGGTCACTAGAAGAGAACATATTTTTACAAAAAAACTGGTTTTTTCCGGTATATTAGTCCATATATTTGTATAAATTCAATTAATTGATAATGAACAATTGAGATATTTTTACTAAAAGAAAGTCCAGCTTTCCATCATGAAAAAATATGCTATCCCAAAACTGAAACATCGGATTTCACATGTGCGATTTTTTTAGCAAAAGTATAGTGGATAAAGTTTTAATAAATATAAATATATATGTATTATATAAATATGAATATAAATATGGTAAATATTCCGAAGGGTAACTCCCACTAAAAAGAGGCTGTAAATATTCTTATCAATTCCTTATCACTATAACACCTTATATTAAGTTACACTTTACTGGCGCATAGTGTTTTTAATCCAAACAAACAAAACCCAAGAAACAAACCGAAACAACCCAAACAAACGAAAAAAAGAATCAGGATATATCTAACAGAGCTTCGGCTAACGTCATCAATCTTTTCAATGTCGTCATCAATCCGTTATGTTTGTTTGTTTGGGTTTAATGCATCAAAAACATGCTTCGTCATTAAAGTATAACTTAATATAAGGTTTTATAATAATAAGGAATTGATAACAAAATTAACAGCCTCTTTTTAGCGGGATTCGTACTTCCGAATATTTAGCATAAATATAAATGTATATATATATATATATATATATATATATATATACACATTCATCTAATATAAATAACAATTACTTTTTGTCGACCGTTCATATTCTTTGTTTATTTTAAAAATAAAAATCCTTTCCCGTCTTTTCACAAGAAATTCATTTTTTTTTATTCGAATCACTCGCACGTATCCGAGGGTTTTTTTTTTATTTCATTTTTATTGCGCGCGTGCGCACTGGATTTATAATCCAGATACGATCCCCCTCGTCAGCATGTGCGGTAGGACAATTTTTTTACGTATATCCATTAGGGAGAAAAAAAAACGAAGCCGCGAAAGATGTACAGTGAAAAGCGTGAAAGAAACCAAATAAATATCTATACGTGACACGAAGAAACGAGTGAAAAAAAAATGAGTTAGAGGGAGGCCTCGAGACCGAGATCCCGAAGCCCGGATCGCCAGGGCAAAAACGAGAGTCAAGGAGCTGCTGAA
Organism: Ophioninae sp. A BG-2022a; assembly: GCA_030523105.1. NCBI lineage: Eukaryota > Metazoa > Arthropoda > Insecta > Hymenoptera > Ichneumonidae > Ophioninae sp. A BG-2022a. The sequence continues at coordinate 85,111 of JAPYZI010000402.1, read as the reverse complement.
ACTCTGAACCACTTTGCTGTGGATGTTGGTCGATGCGAGCTTACTTTTTCTTTTTTCGTTTCTTTTTCTTTTCTCACATCTTCCCTTACGCAGGCAAAGGCTAAAGGGAAACAGGCCGACTAAATACGTTCAGAGCCCTTGGGAACGATAAGGGTTTCAGTCTATTCGTCAACCTTGATAAATCGGGTTGATACTGACCAAAAACATCACATTTGTTCATTTTGATGTTCCAAAGTCTGTTTCACTATTTGGACCATCTTCATAATCGTTAAACAACGATTCTTTGTATGCCTGATAAAACAATGACTTCACTTTTGTTCGCGAAGTCAAAATTTTTCAATCTACATACCCTAATATTATTAATTTTATTTTGAAATTATTACCAATTTGTATTTTGGGATATTCTAGGTACTATGATAAATGGTAACTTGCATTGAGACGTTCAAAGAGGAATTTCAAATATTATGTAATAAACAAACTGGTTTACAATTATTTTTGAAACATGGTTCCTAATATTAATTTCCTTTTTTTGACAATTATACATATTCGTGTAATTATTGAATTTAATTAGTAGTATTGAATTATTATGATATGAATATAATGATAATTATATTATAATTATATATACATATATAAATTTTAACACGACAAAAAAAATTGAAGGGTCCGAAAATTTCTTGAAATTCTGTACGGTTTTATGGAACGTTTTATCTATGTGAAAAACGGTGAAAAAATAGAACATAAATTTTTCGAATTCTAGTTTTTATTTTCAAGGGTCCATCGGCGAAGAATTTCTTTTTCAGCAAAATCAATGGGTAACGAAGTTAGCTTGTTTCTGCAGATTTCGTTTTGTTTTTTCTTGATCCTCGTATGTCAATTTTTTGCTTAGATATCCAACTTTTAACGAAAAGGGATCCTTTTGCCTTTAATCATCGATATTTCAGCAACCAATGTTCGCGCGGATAATTAAATTGCAGCTTTGAAATCTTTCATATATTTCTTACGATTCTCTCTCATCGATTATTAAGAATATTTTTTTCTCTCTTAAAATTAATCTGGAAAAAGTTAATAAGCATGATTTATTAGATTTTTCCAGCGGAATGAATGTTTTAAAAATATTAATGAAAAAACCAATCTCACCAGGTTTTTACCAACTTGACGTATCCCCAATGACCCAATAAATTTCACATTTGATCGATGCGACCACAATTTTTTGTACATAAACCATACATTTCAGTAAAACCATAATACAACCATAGAAAATCTCTACAAGAAAATATTATCCAAATAAAATGGCGATTGTATTAAAATAAAAATTAAAAAATCTAACATAAATTGATACCCTAATTTCCAAATGACTAAAAATTGGTGAATCGTGATTTCTGGTGTTGCAATAACGTATTGGATAGTTGAATGACCAAGGGATCGAATATGTCAAAGCCCGATTTTGTGGAACCTTCGATTTTGTCTGACGACGTCATTTGTGGCGAACGAAAAGTATCGCAGACGAGAATCGAGTCAGAGGTGCGGCGGTGGCGAACAGGGGGGGGGGGAGTGTCAAAGGGAAATGCTGCTGAGTCGTGTTTCACGTAAAAATCGACAAAAGAAAATAAGCGATGACGTAGCCGAGTATTCCAGTCATATTCCACGTGTTCATTGCGAATTGATGAACTCATACCATGCCAGAAGCAAAGTATCACAGTTCCAGCTCGGAGCATCGTTCTCCTGGAGGATTCTCTACCCAAAGGGATGGGGAGTAAGGCTCAGTGGGAGAGACAAAACGAGACGGTGAAAGAGGGAGAATGAGAGGGTCGCTTATCGATTAAACTCCCTCGCTTTGTGGCCACCCACTATTCGCCATCACTAAGAGTAAGCAAGATAAAGAGAAAGAGAGAGAAAGACAAAGTAATGGTTGGATAACCCAATGGTACCCAACTGGACCACATATCCTTCGTTGTCTACGGATTTGCTTGGTCGAACTATAATTATAAATGTCCAGTTTCCATCTCTCTCTATTATACTCTGATAACGATCAGATACTATCAAACGTACGCATATGTTGGGATCCAATGAGATACGGAGTTTGACCTCGTATCCTGTACGATTCAACTGTGAAATCCTATGATACTGGAAGTGGGTCATTGAAATAGACGAGAATGAAAAGGGATTGCGCATTGATGACGTTTTACTCAGGGTACCAACGTTCACAGGTGGTCCAACAATACGAATTGATGGGGCTTGTTGTCAATTGATAATGGATTTAGATTAATATATTATTGGGTATTAAAACATCGCAAAAATTCTTGACAATTTAAGAAATCATAGTTCTCTATTAAATAAAATATTATTATTTCGTTATAAATAATGTAATAACTAGAAATATATAAATATAATTATAAGTATAATTTCGATAAGAAATAAAATATATAAAAAATTTCTCAGGGATAGATTCCAACACATCTTCGTAGGGATTTAAAAGTGGAAGACAAAAAAGGGTATAATTAAATATTCCACTGTTTGAATATTAAAAATGTAATCCCATCATTTGTTAAAATAATTAATACTGCTTAAAAATGTAATTGTTCAAATTTTATTTTTCTCTTAAACGTGATTTGTATTTAATTTATTGATATAACAACAAGATTAAATCGCTTTTCATGAGCACAATAATTTCAAGAAAGATCCCTAGTTGATCGAAAAACTCTAGAGCTGTATGAGGAAAACCCAAGGGGACCTTGCTGACCTCGATCGAAACTGACCAAGTTCCCTCATACTCCAGGGAGCTTAGGAACAAATTGGGGAAATATAATGAGCTTCTGGCCATAACGTTTCGACAGCTGTTGCATCACTGTTCTTCCTCGCCAATTTTTTTCTTACTCTGTTCGTTTGGCGACGAAAAAATATATATATATTAATAAATATCGTATATAAATCAGTGACCACGATTATTTTTAAGGCGTTATCAAAAAAGGTTTATTTTGTGATTTTTTCCACAATCAACAAAGTAATGTAGATGAGAGTTGGAGAGTTCATTTGACATATTTGTAAATTCTGAAATCAATGATTTTTATTTACGAAAATAAACAAAAAGGTTACCCAGAAGATAGAAGAGAATTGTTGGGTGTCCACAAATATGGGAAATCAACCCTCTACATCTCATTTCGATTGCTTTATTAATATTTATAAAAAGAAAAATTAAAAGCCTACTTGTTCGACCACCCAACAGTATGTAAGGGCTTAAGATAGCTAATGACTTTGTCGATACAAAAACAAATTTTTATAGAAAAAATATTGCTGTTACTTGACGAAAATACATATTCAAAAATGTCAGAGAATATTAAAGCGTATAAGATATTGTATTTTTTATTATAACAAAAATCATTATATTTCAGTTGTCAGTATTTTTTTTAAAGTAAAGTTTCTTTAGTAAAGTTTTTTAGTAAAGCTTCTTCGTATTTTAGTATGTTTGAATTTTTCTTATAATAAAAATATAAAATTTTTAATAATAATAATGCTATATAGTACGTTAGAATTTTTTATAAAAATGTATTAAGTTATATTGTAATAAAAAATACAAAATTGCATTTGATATCTTTTATATTATTTATGTTTACACGCTACTAATGAAGCTTAATATTGATAAGAAAAAAAAACACGAATAAAAATAGGCAATAATGCTTTGGTACTTTTCATCATATTAGATAATATCAAATAACATTTGATAACGATGAGGTATCACCAAAATCGTAATAGAATTTTTTTACTGCATTTTTGTCTGATAGCTACGTACTATGAAGGAACATCGAAATTAATAAAAATTTAAGGACCAGTAACGTTTCGTTAAAAACGAGAAAACGAAACGAACGATATATTTTCTACGATAGGAAATCTAACTAGGCTCAAGGAAATGACGTTTTTCATGCGATAAGTACAGTGAACTCAAAAAGGGAAAAAAAACGTCACTCGCTCGGCATATTTATTCAAAGCACTTGCAACATCGACAACTCGATTTAGACGTACGGAAAAATAAAGTTCGCGTGCGTGTGACACACTTGCGGGGAGAAATTGTCGCAGAAAAAAAATATCGCTGATGGAGATTAACAGTTCGACGATAAAACCTCTCGACGACACTTCTCGTCCATTATTGTTGCTGTTAAAGGACACTTGAACTTTGATTGCTTCGGTAGGTATAAAAGCTTCGCAAATAATTTTACCATTTTTTTGCACTTTGATGGAAACGAAAACACGTACTCAAAACGGTGCAATAATGATTGGGTTTTATATATAAATATCTTAAAATTCAGATGAAGAGGACTTATATTAAAAATATTATGTTAAAAAAAAAATTTCCGAGAAATAAAAAATTAAGATTATCTAAAAAATCTTAATGAAGGAGTAGAATAATTGGAATATCGTTATCCCATGTTTTTGCATGGACAACTAACTTTCTATTATTAACTATTTAATTGGCTTTGTAAATTATTTTTGTATAAAAACTATATCTGTTACTTTTCATATTAATATTTTTTAAATACAAATATTTACGAACCAACAAAATGCGTGAACATTTATTACAAAATTTTTGAATGTGAACAGACATCATATCTTTCTAATTGTCTAAATTGAATAATAAATATTTATACATGTTTTGATTTTGTAAATATTTTTGTTCGAAAGAATGTACAAAACCAGAAATTGTTGGAAGTGGAGAGAAATTATATGTTCATTGTTCAAAATTTAATGATAAATATTCCCCATATCCTTTTGTGGGTCATATATTTCTTGTGGCTAATATATTTCACGTGCTGAAGCAATCTTCTCGATTTTCGTTTCTTCGTTTTACATATTCAAATTCGTAAACTCCTAAACCTGTCGCTGACGAGTTAGCACGATGCCATGGCTTTAAGGTCTCCGTACTTTGACCCACTTAGAACCAAGTTATAGTCCAAAGTCTTATCGGTGCTTCGAAAATAAACTCTCGTTACGCCAAGTTAAAGTTAACCACTGAGTGAGTTAATATTCAACGAAAACTAAAGATCATTCCGAAAATCGTTTCGACCTTATTGCGAGTTGGAGAATACTAAAGATAATCATATTTATCTAGTTCAACAATAGTTCAACAATAATTCTAGACTGAGTATTTCCATTGTGAAATATGTATAGTCGATGTAATAAATAAATGGATAGACGATATAATAAATTACCGTTCGTAAAAAATCTTAGTCTGGACAATTTAAAAAAATAATCGTTACAAAGTTCAAAAAATCGTTACAAAATCGTTACAAAATCACACCTATATCGATAAAAAGAGTTACGAAACGTACATTGAATATTATAGGTGACGTAAGAAAAATCAATTTACAAAACAAAAAATGGCAACATGTAAATAAACGTTAGAAGAGATGAATGTGTGAAAGACACTTTTTTATTAACAAAAATCATAACTTTGTCAATTTTTTAAATTGTCGACTAAAATATTGTGATTATACTCTTCAGATGTGGCAGTTTAAGAGCATGATACACACGTGAAACACAAGTGCGAGAGCCATAGCCCAAACATTTTAAACCGCGATTTCTCAAGAACGAAACGTTTTTATCCACAATGGAGACCAGGGGACCCTCGGTGCCATCGTCGTGAATGCACACACCAAATTTCGTACCGGTTAGTTCAGCCGTTTGAGGGAATAGTGGTTGCAAAATTTCGAAGTTGACAGAGGCGTATTCGTCATGCCCTTAAGGAAAAAATGGGAGCACTGCTCTTTTTTTGTTTATTTTATCGAAGAACGGAAAATAAATTTCTCCATCGAATATCATGATGATCAATGAATATTTAGTGCTAAAAAAATCAATAAAAGTAAATTTGAATACATTTCACCTAGAATAGGCTAAAGATCGAGGATTTTTTCCGTCAGTTATTTTTTCTCATTGATATTCTTAAGTGAAAAAGGTACGTTTCGGTCAGACACTCAAGATTGGCGAACTCAAAAATAACTGTACGATTTTGTAAATCGTCAAAACTCTTTTCAATTTGGGAAATGATAGTTCTTGATAGATAGATAGATATATCATACTTTCACATTAATTATTTTCGAATAATAGATACATAAGTTATTTTCAAAATATCTAAAAAATAATTTAATACTTTTTAAGAAATTAATTTAAGACGATTTCTCATAGAAAAATAGCTGCTGTAGACATTAAAGGTTCCAGAACGAATGGAATTAAATCAACACGAATTTTGAAAATGCTACATTATCAAGATCTAGGATCGAATGCAGATTAGATTAAGTTTTAAATAAATAGTCTGCGTCTTCGTGGTGGCTGTAAATTAATAAAAAATGTATTTAAGCTATTAATTAATCAGCAATTATTTGAAAACCCAATATACATTGAGTTGACGCGTCGAATGCTAGTTTAAATTTATGGTGATGGTCCTCAAACCGATAAATCATGTAGGGAATGGTTTCGACGCTTCAACAACGCTGATATCAGCGTTGAAGACAAGCTTCGCTCTGGGCAGCCAACAAAATTTGAAGACAATAAATTGGAGGCATTCATCGATGAAGTCCAATACGAGTGGTCGGTATAGACTACAATTGATTCGTTTAAGTCTCGCATTATGAGAAAAACGGACGAAATACGAGTGAAGACATGACAGAGTAATTATTCTGCATTGTAATAAACAAAAGTCATAAAAACATTGCTTTTTCTGATTACTGGTTATTTCGACAAATGCAGTAGGATCGGCCAGCTCACCGGTTCACTTTTTTTACAGAAATCGAAAAATAGCTTAAAACCGGAATCGCCCCCAAAAGACGAGACTTTTTTTCGAGATAGAATTCGAAAATTCTTTGAGTGATGGTAAAAAGTAGTAGCCAGCTATGGGCAATGATTAATCTGGTCATACCCTCTATTTTGAAATAAATCGATTTTTTTACTACTATTTTTTTACTTTTTTTTACTACAAAAATAGACCGAATCAATTCGTGCTCGAAATAGAATTTCACAATACTAATTTATTATTAAATCAGCCATTTTCCCAGCTGAAGTAATTATTAAAAATATTGGGTAAAAATAATGAAAAACAGTTCAAAAATATTACAAATACCAAAAAATACCAAGTAGGTTCTATACGTGCACAACTGAAATTCCCAATATGAAGTTTATTCCTAAAAATCCAATACAATACAATCCTAAATAATCAGTCAATCGTCTCAACAAAAATTCGAAAAACATTAAGGGTGTTATACGAATTGATGGTAACCCAAATTGATAAAGCTGTAAAGGCATATAATTTGCAATTTATAATTAGAAATGGTTTGTTTATTACTAAATCTATATATAGTTCACACGAAAAGGATCGAATCTCCTTTTTCGCGCGATCTATATCTGAAACGACTATGGAAGTTAAGAGCGTTCTCTATATATCATTCTAGCCTGAATATATGTGTACGTGTATGTTCATGAGAGGCTGACACGCGAGCTCCAGTCATCGACCCTCCGCGACATATGGATTGCACAACCCGTTCTTCCCGTGGTAAAACTGACCTACGACAAACAAATTGTGTCCATTCAACGTGCACCGTTCGGGCGTGTACGGTACAGGCTAAATCTATAGCAAAAAATAGTATAAATATGTGTATATTCATACCCGCAGGCATGTACGATCGTTTGCGGGCATTGAGCCAGGACAAAATATATTTTCGTCCGGGAGATAATCAACGTGATATACATTCACAGAGAATAAATGTACACGTGAATACAATTCAACATAGATCTTCACTTCTGTTTTAACAATACATAAATAAGTGTGTGTGTGTGTGTGTGTGTGTGTGTGTGTGTGTGTGTGTGTGTGTGTGTGAAATGATTATTGTAAAAGTATGGATCGAATTGCCAAGGAACCGTAGGTCGTTGCATGTTATTGAATATACATAAAATATATTATCGAATTATAATATTATATTATGTTGTATAATTATATTTTTGTATTGCATATTTAATATTTATGTGATCACATTATTATATGGTTATATTATCAAAGATATATAATTGTGAACCTTCGTATATTATTGTATATAATATGTAGATAAAATAGATAATGAACGTTAAGCCTATTTGATTAATGCTCCGTAATGATTAATTCATACATCAAGCTAGGGTCTAAACATTTAATGATCGATAATTGTATGGTCGATATACATATTTTATCGAATTACAATATTATATAACGTAATACAATTATATTTATATATTGTATATTTAATATTTTTGTAATCATATTATTACATGGTATTATATACATACATACACCAAATGTCATACTTTAGGGAAACATACTATTAATATTTAGAGAAGTATGACATCTAGG